>JAJOOO010024794.1:0-32956 GCA_029582685.1 Solanum piurae
GAGTAAACAGAGTTGAGGCGCTGTTTAGGAAGGAATTACCTTTGAAAGTACGATGTTAATAGTGACAGAGAAACATGGTTGAAATAATCTAGTTTATAGTAATCTAATATAAATATTATTGTTATGCAATATGATATGAGGGAATTATTGAATTAAAATCAGCATGAATATGATGACCTATTTACATGATGAAATGATACTAGATCATAAAACACTAATTTTATATGTACTCAAAAACATAAAAATCATTGAATTAAGAAGGATAATATGGGAAAAAATATTTGAATATGAAGACTTAGAACTAATGAATCAAACATGGTATGACATAGAATTACATGAACTAGATTCAGACTTAGAAAGATTTAATATTAACGATTTAGAACTAGATTCAGACTAATGATAAATTACGAATACTTATAATATTGGCACGAAACTAATGAATCAATAACCCGGTTAGGAAACCTGATAAAAGAAAATATAGAAATGTATCAAAGAACCCAAGATATACAGTACATAGAATATATTCTAGAAAATATAAAAGAAATAATTAGATTAATACCGCTAAGAGAAAAATATTATGTTAAAATAAATCATGGATAAAGAATCGCAAGACCCCCCAAAATTGCAACATTGACTTGTAATGACTCTATAAGCAAAAGCTCATTAGTTTTTTCTGGAAATTTGAAATGATTGTTACTGGCTACATAACAACTTACTGTTTAGAAATTTATGTTTCTTCAAGTGTTTGAATAAATTGCAGACTTGATTTATGATGTAACTTGCAGTAACTTTATGAGCAAACAGCTCATATAATCTTTTCTGAATCTTTTGAAATGATGGTTATTTTACTATTCAGAAATTTATCTTCTCCTTTATTCTTTAAAAAAAACAAGTTGGTGTTACATATCCTGAATACGCGATTATTTAGATTTTAGAGAAGTGCTATTATTAGTTCCAAAGAAAAACTGTCATCGTGAATAATAGAAGAATCACTTATTGGAAGTTTAATGATAAGGTTAAATTGGCATCCCTCAAATATAGGAGTAAACAATCTGTCCTTGTAGAAAAGCATTGTTGATGAATTGCCAATTGTATGGATAATACAAGTCGCATTGTTGTTGGTTTTATGACAGGACTAAAGGTTTGATGAAAATCCCTTTGCTATCTGTTTTACTTTTAATCGTGATACAACTATTTACAGTCCACAACATTCTTCGTTGAGTCTCATGATACCGATTCCCAAGTCTGATTTTTCAGCAAAGCATCATATTCTATTTTCAAGCTTGTCACCACTCTTCATGGATGATAGTTTGTTTGAAGGTTATTGGCTTAATATGTTTGAGGTTGCTGGTTGTGTGATACTGGGAAGAAGAAAGTGCAGAATTACCATGATTAGCTACAGCAGCTGCTGGTACCTAGACGGAATTGAATCATCTACTCGTGAACCGAGTAAATTGGATCCTATATGGAGAGTGGTATAGGTGTTTTGGTTAACAATATTGATTTGGTTTTAGAATTTCACTAAGAAAAATCCAAAAAATAATCAAACCGACAAATTATATAATTTCTTGAATCATAAATAATTATAAATATTTTATACCCTTTAATCATTAATGTGGTTCGAGTGTACTTGTTTCACATGCATTACAACACATTTAACTTCTATTTCTCAACGTGTCAAGACCCAAAAGTCGAGGCTCTGGGTAAGCCGAAATAAATACACATACGAGACTCCACATATTTATTTATTTTAAAAAAGACTGCAAATTTTCACTATAACCTTCTTCTTTTTTAAGATAAGAGTGGTTCGTTGTGCCCATAATAAATGTAAGATAATTACCTCATTTGCTCCTTCAATATTGGACCTTTATTATGAGGTTAGGAAATTGTCTAGGACGATTGCCCCAATACGAAAAAGCAATGCAGGAAAAAAAATGTTATGAATCTTGGTACTCTACTCTAAACAATAATATTCTTTTGGAATATATATAGTAATAAATAAAACTCTCAACATATTTGCTCATCTTTGGCAAAAAGGCATTTGCTCTTTCCAAACAAACTGCCACCACTCAGACATCAACCATTAAAAAATTACTATGTGGATCAGATCAGATGCTATTAATGCCATTCTAGATTACGACCTTCCCTGAGATCATTTGTCCCCCCTCTTTCCCATTCAAAAGAAACAAAGTGGATTATATAAAATGCCATTAATCTTTTGGGGTCTACTTCACAACACTGGAACAATTACAAGATTTGTCAACTATGTACTGTTGATGAGGATAGTTATCAAATAAACTAAATGTTCAAACTTCTTTTTCCTTCTACCCTAGTATATACAACAAGAATATCTAGCCACAACAAGCAAAATTCCTAGCAATGTACATATAGACATCCTTTTTAAACATTTTCGCCTCCTATGTTGGATCCTTGCTGATGAAGACATCACCTTCAAGCTCAATAGGAAGAACAAATCATAAAAGACCACACCAACACTTACATTCTTATTACCCAAACCTGTTGTTTAACACAACGCACTCTCATTAAAGCAGAATGAAGGGATCAAGGTTTTCAGTTTCAATGCCCAACTATAGGGAAGTCCTTTTTATATGTGACCCAAAGAGGTGCTTTTTCAGCAGTTGTGACATGCACTAAAATCTACTTCAACAAGAATGAGTACACCTTCTTGGCAATCTTTGGTAAGTCCAAAGGCAATTCTGCATGGAAAAATAAACAGGCGCATTATGCAATATGTGGCGTAACAGGCACCATGCTGCTCTACTCTTAGTTGATAACATCAACAAGGATACGAAAAGGATAAATTTCATGTCAAACAAACTTATCTAAAGTACTGCTCACAAATTTATACTCCATTGAAGATGGAAGATTTATACACTTTCTCTTAATGCTTCAATTGTCTTGCTTGTAATGAACACTACATTTCCACAGAGTACCAATGTCCCATTCCATTTCACTACAATCTTGGGATTGCACACACACAAGCCCCACATAAATCCTTTAATTACACAACATATATAATGATAAACGTGAACTAGAAACTTATAAATCTATCCGAAATCCCCAGCTACCCACCCACCACCCCCCAAAAAAGAAGCTAAAACCTATCATTGAAATATTACACACTCCGGGCACAAAAAGATCAAAGACTTGGTTCCCAAATTAGACCCTTATAACAACTGTAAAGTCATTAGGTAGCATGCAAAAAGATAATTTAATTATAGATGCTTCCAAATAGAAACATGCATTCAGCATCAAATGGCATATATTCTAAATGGAAATAATACCTGTTCAAAGGTGAAAATTCAGATTGTGCAGAGACTGGCCTCAAAAGGAAGCGAAACAAGCATTCAACAACAAATGACATATGTTGCAGATACAGAGAAATAAGTTTTAATATCACTAGGATTAGATACACAGATGTTCACTATGGATACCTGTTAAAAGTGAAAATTCAGAATGGTGCAGAGACTGAAAAAATGCTGCTTTATCAAATCCAACCATTTAATATTCACATGTCGAAGCACTGTCCAAACTGTGTCTTGTTTAACCTTTCTAAAACACCTTAAATACAAAATTCCAGAAACTGAACAGGTAGCTGCTTTTCTTAAGCCGAAATGTGCAGTTTTGGAGTCCCTTCAGGGACATCTGAAAACCTAAGTGCATCTTTTGTTGGAAGCGCATTGTTCAATATCATATGCTGAAGTACTCTTCTAATTGTGTCTTGTTTAGCCTTTCTACAATAACTGAAAACAAATTATACATTACCATCTTCGTTTTTTTCTTATCACAGCTCCAGTTCTAAAAATAAATACACAATCAGGGAGAGGAGAGAAAGAGAGACAAATGTGTGATGGTAGTTGCTGGCATTTGATTTTCAGATTAGCAGACTCAAAGGACTACCTGCATACTAGGCCGCTACAAACACTTTTGATGCAACATTAACATTCTTGTGGAGAAATAAAGTATAAGTAGTGTGCTCCTCTTTTGTCCCAAAAGAAAGAATTCTAAAACACATGCAAGTACATGGACCATATAAATAAGAAACGGTCCATGCGATTATAAACCTCTGCAGACTGCCAGGCAAATTCTTTTCCTTTAGGGAAACTTCCTCACACAATTTTTCGGAAGGAGCAAAATACTTGCCAACTGGTTACACAGAACCAGTCTTAACAATTAGTAAAATATATACAGGGTTTTCTTAACATTGAGATGCAATGCAAGTTTATACTGTGAAATCAAGTTCCTGCTTCTAATACTCGATAAGGGAACATGGATTTTCTGATATCCTTATTTTCCTTTTTCCCTTTTGTCTCTTCTTCTCTTTTTCCTTCTGATACTGTTCTTCTCTTTTCTTTTCTAGAGAACAAAAGTAGGGAGGAATAATACAAAAATAAGGAAAAATAGGTCAGACCGTCATAGACTTCAATTAAGTGACACTAGAAACTTCGTAATAAAACTGAATCTGTTTACATCAGTTTTTTTTTATCAAGGCTTACATCAGTATTTATTTTAAATGGTAACTCAACAACCAAAAAGTGAACAGATTTACCAATAAATTTGGACATATTCAAATTGATGTTTTTATGCACCCAGGTACTTGAGCCCATCATCGCCCCTGTTGGTTGGCTACTTAAACTTCCACCTTGTTGGTGGGATTCGATTCCCCACCTTGTAATCCCCTTTCCCTCTATATAATTAAAAAAAAAATAAGAAAAGGGTGCTTGAGCAAAAGGTTAGACAATCTGCTCATGCAATTCCTTCACAGAGCATCCAGTTTCCACTCTCTCACTCACCTACAAATATGTCCAAAAGGAACAACTATCATACTGCAAATTCACAGAGCCATTCTGCCTAAGCATTATCTAAGTTGGATAAAATACAAATACCCAGATGCTTGGTCAGTTGATATACTCCATTTTACACACCCAGATGCTTGGTCAGTTGATATACTCTATTTTACACGGTCAAGAACATCCTCTGTGGATCGAAGTTTTTAGTGACACAACTAAGAATCTTATGTATATTTAACCCTTATATGAGAGAATATTCTATAATAATTGGAAACCAAGAGCTAAGGGATCACACAGAATTGATTGTATTGCCAATATGGCTAAGAAGTTTCTCCTTTCCAACTAACCTTTGGCAACTTTAACCTTTTATCCTCCAGTTTACATGTACGGCAAGGTAAACAAATATGATTATTTTACACCTCAGCTTAGTATAGAGTCAGGCATTGGGATAATATGCATGTTGAGTTCTGCCACAACTTGTCAAATATTTCTCTTACCACAACCATATTTTGACCTATTGATGTTTTTAAATTTAATCTTTATTGAGATGATATACTACTTAGCATTTTACAGAAGGAACCTGTATCTAGATATAAATACTAAAGATAAATTTATCTGGCTTTTAAGGAGGAGAAATACTAATTTAGATGCCTAACGGAAGCACAGAAAGTATACCTGATTCTTCATATGCTGCTCCTTTAACACAGTAAAGATAGTTAATGTGTTTGTTAGTTGACTTGGTAATTTCAGAAACCAAAAACAAAGTTCCACTATATAAAGCAAAATCACATATGCACAAAATGTGGTGCGATCTGACTAAACTGTGAACTCAATGGAACAATCTTACCAGTGTGGAAAATATAAGATTAAAGCAACAGGGCAAGCCACTAAGTTCTTCAATTAATGGGATATAGCATGACATTAACTTATGTACCTCTGATTTTTCACAATACTAAGTAAAGGATCCCTCCAAATTCTCAATTGCAAAGTCTGAGGATAAAACAAATGATAGAACCACACACATATTTCAGCCTGCTACCTTTATTGCACCAATCTCATCAATCTTTGAGCTCTTGTGCTGCAATATTTCAGCATGTGAATACGGCAGAGTTAGAAAAAGATGAAGATAAAAGCACCAATGTAAGATCACCTATGTAACTTGTTCAGAACAATAAACTTGAAACTTTCTGGATACTTGCTTGGTTAACTTCTTCATAAAAGTTTCAGACAAAAAAGTTCTGGGTTACTTTTTGAAAGAAATAGAAATATTCAAATCAAAAGATACGCAAACTTCAACTTGAAAAAAGAAGGTACTACATTTATCCAGACATCTTTCTCGCAAAAATATTTCTCCAAGGAAAACACTTAAAGGAAGTTGTTCAAACACCACTTTAAAGTTTGCAAACATACCAAAGATAAAGGAACATATGAATTCAAAATTATTCAGTTCTACCTTGCTTCTCTTGTGTTTGTGAACATCATTAAGTTCCTCCTCTCCATCATGCTTCCTTTTCTGGGATCAATGAAATTATCATAATCAGTCAACACTTTCAATACTGTGAAGTACCATTGTTGCTTCTGGCTGAAGTCCTAAACTCCAGCAAAAATTGGTGATTTTCAAAAAGCATCTCAAGTAGACGGTAGATAAGCATCAATAGAACAAGAACTTACATTGGAAAGGGAAAAAAACCAAGGTTTGCAAATACGAGTTTACAACATCAACCTAGTCTCATCTAATTCAGTACTAACACATGCTTAGAGATGCTTTGACAATGGTGCCAACTCTATTCACAAGATTTTTGTTTTGTTTTAGGTGTAGACTGGGATATGTAAATGAGGTGGAAATAGTGCTATAGGTTTTAGAATCACTTTGGGGCTAGCTAAGACTGTCTTTTGTTTTTGAAATTCCCCTGCTAATATTAAACAGCTAACACAGTTGTGCTGTACCATTTGTAAAATTTTACCTTACCTTTTCAAAAAATGAGATTAACAAATTCAAAGTTCAGGTTACTGAAAATGGGTCAGAAGAGAGAGATAGCTTGAGCTGTATCAAAGCTACAGCAGCAAGAAAGAGTTTATGCTGATGTCGAAGTACCTTAATAAGCTAAACATAGAGCAAACTCAACCTTTTGCCTTATTAACTAAAGAGTCAAGCAACAGAGCATTTCACAGGGTCCAGGTCGCATTTTTCAAGAAAGGTAAGCTTTTATTTCCTTGACTTTTTCACCCTGCAATCCAATAAAGGCAACTGACAACAGGAAAGAATAACAAACTCGGTAGAATTGTATGATCCAGTGAAATTTAAGGAAGGGTAATGTTCAGCAAAGTTCTACTATCACATGACAAATATTTCAGCAGCTTTAGACAGTTCTATTAAGAAAAGACGATATTTAGCAAATTAATTTGAAAGAGCTGTTCTTTAAAACAATCATCTGAACTTCTTCATACCAAAAAAGCAGATGATATATTTAGTAAGAATCAACATATTGCACCAATTGTCTCAAGGTTTTGCTAGTAGCAGACCTTCTCGTGATGTTTCTTCAAAAGATCAGCACCAGAATCATGATGAACACTTTTATCTCTCTTTTTGTCTTTATCCTTGTCTTTACTTCGATCTTTATGACGATGTTTGTGCTTCTTATGCTCTTTGTCCTTCTCCTTGTTCTTATCTTTGTGCTTTTTATGCTTCTTCTCCTTGTCTTTCGACTCACTTTTGGATTTTCCAGCTACAGTAGGAATGCCTTTCTCAGACTATAAAACAGAAGAAGTTAAAGCATTACTTAAAAAACACTTAACTAAAATGGATTGTTGTCACTTGAGTTTCAATCAGTAGATTTCTTACAGGAGGCAGATCCACTGGAGCCGCTTCACGTAGTCGAAAAGCTTCACCAAGAACATCTAGGTCAAATGGCTGGATGCGGGAACTCGTCTCTCTTGACAAGGAAGTATCCTGTATAAGCTGATCCAACTGCATGCCTTCCCCTTTCCTAATTTCTGTGTCCCCCACCACATTGTGAAGATAGTGGGTATCTGAAATATACAACGGAAGTGACCTCTTGCAGAAGAACTCCTGATGAGGCAACAATTTGAAGTGACTAATAAGATCCACAGCACCTGTAAGTTCTCTGGGCCCTGGTTGTGCATTTTGACCAAACCAAAACAGTTATAAACTAAAGATCTCTTGATTAAAAATGGCAGGCATTCTAAAGATAACCATATCAGAGTTTGATGATGGATTAAAACTCAGACTCTGATATGGTTATCTTGGTTATCAAAAAGATCACAATATCAGAGTATGAATTTCAATCCATCATCTGAGACGTCAAGAGATAAATCCAAGCACTTCGAGAAAACCCATAAGCTTTTGTTTTTAGACAAGTAAAAGAAATCCCATATTCTTTAGTAGTCCAGTAATCTTTACAACACCTCACATGTGAACAAAATATCAATTCCCTTTGTCAAGATTTAATCAATTTTGGCTTATAATAGTCACAACGATCAAAAGTCAAAGAATTATAATCTGACAGCTAACACCATCCAGGTGATGAAGGAAAATGCTTGAGAATACATTGTTTTGTGATGACAAATGTTTACAAAAACCCATTCTATGATAAACAATTATACCACATGTAAGGCCCCAGAGATATAACATAGTATCAATAGTCCTTTTCTTTTCTCCAAAATGAACCATGAATCCTTTGGATGCGGAAACCACACAAAAATGAGAAGGCAGTAAAAGATGACTTTTACATCCTGAAAGAGATAACTGCCACAAAACAAGGATTGCAAGGGAAAATAAATCAGCCAGCCGCACATTTGAGCAAAAACCTGATGAAATGAAATTCATTTTACTGTAAAACAGAAGCTAGTTATGCATATAAAGATCCTCGCATTATCAATTATCTGCAGTAGTCAATATAGCGAACCATGCAAAAGGACTGTAGGTTACTAGTTCTGTTTCAAAGGGAAAGAAAAATATTATAAGGGTCTTACCTCTTCCAAATCTCTTGTTATCAGGATCCATTAATTAGTAACAAGTATGTGAGTACAGCATTATCTCCTGGAAAATATCAATAGGTTAGAATAGGTCCATAGCTATCTTTATAGGCAACGGTCAGAGTACAGCATTGGAACTAAAACAGAATGGATAGTATTAGCAGAAACTAAAAGATGTAAGAGTAATATTGGGACCACCACAAAGAACAAAGAAGTATTAAAAGATGGAGGATGGTCACTACTTGCACATTTGGTGGACAATTTGGAAAGGAAGGAACTCTAGATGCTTTGAGAACAGCAGCCACATAGTGCAGAAAATCAAACTTAACTGTATTAAGCTCTTATGTTTTTGGTGAAACTAGAAACACCCTGAGCATAGACACATTATGTTCCTGTCAAAACAGTAGGATGGTTTTGCTCTCTTTTGCTCACTTGTATATATGTTCCAGTACACCACGTGTATATTTTTTTTGTCTAATACATACATGTTACCTTCTCAAAAAAAAGAGCTCATCAACCTTTTTTTTACCTTGTCCAAAAATAAGCTACCTGATGCCCTCATTTTGCATAAGCTCTCCTGGTCTAACAAAACCAAAATATGAAGCATAGGAAAAAAGAATGTGCCACAACAAAGCTAAATCCAGAACAAAATTACAACATTTTATGGTGAACTTAATAGAAAATTCAGAATGTGGGTTCACACAGAGATACACTCATATTTTCAATTTCTAAAGCTCCACCTTCCAGGGGGGTTGGCAAGTCTTAGAGTGGACATGCACAGATACTTCCAAAAGGACGTGGAACGAAATAAAACTAAGAAAACAAAATCTATTAAGAAATGAAGTAGGCAAAAAGTTACTCAATGTTCAGCACTATGCTTTCACAAGATGTAGAAGGTTCTTTCTCTTTTAGGTAAGTAAGGAGGCAAGTCGTACTTAAGCAATGATGTCCAGATCTGTGATGACAAGGCAGAAGAAATAGATGAAAAAAGGAAGTGATACATAATGTTTAATCAGATTGTTAATGGGGATCCCAAAAAGAGGAGAAAATAAGAGAAAAAGCTACTTGTCTTTAGCAGACAATGACAACAGGAATTGCAAACACCAAGACATCAAACTTTTATACAAAACTAACCATAACATAGTTTCCGATAGCAAAAGTCTAGTAAGTTTTTTTTTTCATTTTAACAAGTAGGTACCACATCCCCTAAGCAGTAGAAGTACCTGAGAAAATATTTTATCCTAAGCTTGAAATATGCATGTTATCTAAATATGCAAAAATGGAGACCCCACAAAACAACTAACAACAGTAGGCTTCTTCACCATGCAAGAAATTGATTTTCCTTTATACTCTCTTCTTTCTTCTTTCCTCTTTTACAGCTAACAGCACTTGTATGATTACTCATTCGGCAAAATCTCGTACTCAGAAACTTCAATTAGCTACAGTCCCATTATACATTTTTAGAGATTCATTGTGTGTCTCAAGAAATTGCAGACTATGAGGCCAAGCTCAACAATTTTAGAAAGTTAGTTGAAAAATGCAACAAGACCAAGTTTTGAGCATAGCAATCACAGTAGTGCCCAAGTTACCAGAAGAGTCGAATTCCGAGTAGCACCGAGAGTAGGTGATTCTTTCGCTACCCTCAAAATCAATACTTTAAAAGCAGAATCAAACCTCTAGTCATTTCCCTCATGAATGAAACATGTTGATCTGAGTATTTGAACAAAATTAGGAAATAGGGAAAAGGAGCTTACTCGCTGATCCAAATCCAATAAAGTTAATTTTGGAATCCGTGAAAGCACCAAAGTCGTCAGGAATTCAAACTTAGGAATTAGGGTTTGGCAATTAACCAAAGGCTTCGTCTTCGAATTAGTATTTGGTTGAACTGAAATAAACCCTAATTCCGAATGGCGCTTGGAAAGAAGAAAACGGAATTGATGTTTTGATTTTCCTTGTTATGATATACTGTCAACCTTATTATTATTTTATTCTGACGTTAATTGTCCCTCATCTGGCTCTATCCTCGAGGGAGCTTTCCGTCCTTTCAAATAAGATTGTTCATGATTATGGTTTAAAAATCAAATCGAATCGCAATTCGAATCAAATCGATCATAAAAATTGATGGAGTATTTGATTTGGTTTTATATTTTGAAAAACTGACACTATTTAGTTTGGTTTTGGTTTTACTAAAAAACAATCGTAAAAATAATCAAATCGAACCGATAAATTAGATACATACCGTTTATATTTATTTATATATTATTCATAAATAAATAATAAATATTTTGTTAAATTTTAATCAAATTAAGTATTTAACTTTACCAATTTTAGCCCAACTATTACAATCTTAAGTCCAAGTCCATCAAAATCAATTACTTTAGTCTTACCTACCCTACCTCACATAAGATAGTCGCACTCTCTAATTGAATCACTTTGTTCGAGTAATAATAAATTAGTATTGCTTAATACTTAATTAAACCGACAATAGCTTTCACATGGATTGTTCATGTACTAGGTGTTTGTGTCTATTGAGATACGCATGTCCTCAAAAAAATTATTACACTTTCAAATCGAAAAAAACTGTACCAAACCGACAATAACCAAACCGACGGTTATTTTTTTCATTTGGTTTGGTTTGGTTTTAGAAATTTAAAAAACCGACTAGATTGGTTTGATTTTAATCAATAACCGATCCAAACTGAACCACGAACACCCCTAATTTCAAATGACACTTATCTAGGAAAGGAGGAAAAACAAACCCATGTCTTTTCTGTTTTTTTTTTTCTAATAATTTTAAATTTCTAAGGATTATTGAATTTTAATATTCATAATTAAATTATTATTTTTACAAAAAGTATTTGAGCTACTCACATCAATTAAAATCTAAAGCAAAGATGAAAATGTATATAAAACAGAACATTCGAACCTATATATGATATAATCGTAAAGGTTAGCTCGTGTGACACTATTAATGCATGATCTCTTGTTTGAAGATCCTTATGACGCAATCATTTTTTTGATAGATTTATGCTACAAAGTGTGTGTACCACTTGCAATATAAGTTGATAAGTGAAAGTTATTATATTGATCAAACTCTTTTAACTTTTTATTGAACCTTCTAGGTAATCTAGAGAAATTTAATTGATGTTTTAAAAAGAACATTTATATTCTAGTTATTTTTTGTTTCACGTTTAGTAATTTAATCATCTTTTATTATTCATTTTATCTCTTGACGAGCTTAATATTATGTTCTTAATATATATGATTAAAATGAAAAAAAAATGAAGTTAAAAAAAGTAGGGGCAGAGCTACAATGTCACATGGAAATTTGGACGAACGCAATAGCTCTTGTGTAGACTCTGTGTTTGTACTAAAAACTCAAAAATAATAAAGAGATAAGGGTAAAAAAAAACACCTAAACTATACATTTTTTTAAGTTTCATACCTAAACTATTAAGAGAGTGAGAAACACACCTAAACTATCATTCATTAGTTTGAAAAAGATAAATCAAGTAATATGTGATGGTGTGTACATTACATTCTCACTTTTTTTTTATAGCAATGCCACATAAATTGTCACATGAAAACAAATTCTACCGTGGCAAAAGGTTTAAAATTTAACCTTCAAAGTGTAAAGAATTTTTCTCTGTTGAGTCTCCTTCATGTGTAAATATTGTTGAGTAAAATTAAGATTTTCACTATTAATTTACAAAGTCATCATGGTTTGAAGGTTAGTTATTGATTCATCAAAAAGTATTAGGGTTTTTATTTTTATCTCAAAATATTATCGATTTTGTGTATATTTCTAGGGTTTGATTCATACCATCTGAAAAGAGTTCAAAGGAGAAGAAATTGACTACACAAGGTACTCTTTCTTTACTCGTGAACTTAATTTTCGTATTGGTGGCAATTTTTAATAACTGATTTCATGAACAATAGTTGACTTATTAAACTTTGCATATTTCAATTGTTCTAGAGTAGTGGACACTGAGTACATAAATTTAAGATTTCATATCGGTGGTATACTTATGAATGAGGTAGGACCTGCTTATTGGGTGAAACAAAGATTATGCCTTCAATGTTGATATAAACCATGTGTCTTTTCCGAAAGTGAATGACTACGATAGGAATTTTAGGGTTATCAATGTAGAAAAAATATATATTGGAGCTGATCAAGGTGGTAATTTGGTAGAATTGGTTAAAGATTGAGATTTATTTGTCTTAGCCAAATTGTTTGTTGATGGGGGTACTATGACATTTATATCTTCCATAAAGGGGAAGTTTTTATCGAAATAACACTTATGACTAATGAGTCTTTCCGGACCATATGCAATGAAGTAGGTAGACCTAATAAAGAATCTACCAACAAAGTAGGTGAAGGTATCAATGCGCATTTAGGTAAAGAAATAACACTTATTGATGGTAAAGATCAAATTATGGTGGTCCAACATTGTCACGACCCAATTCACAAAGTTATGACCTATCATGACCTAAAGTATACCCTAGACGTGACATGGCATATAGAACCCCGAGAGGCCTCACACAAGTCACTTAACATACATCCAACAAAATTGAATATACCATAAAAGAGTTGTAAGACGTCTCATATCATGAAATAGAGTATGAACATTAATGTGGAATCATAATTATGTCTTAACAAGCGATTCTAAAATATCATAAGAGTGGTGGAGACGTAACCCATATACCACGTACACAATTTCAAGAGTAAATAATAAAAGTAATAAATGGTCTTCGTGACCTTTCCCACGAAATATGAGGACTCACCAATCCAGTAGCTAATAGCAATCCAAATCTAGCCACAAACGGGAGGGAAGTGTCAGACTCTATAATATGAAACAATATAGGCACAAGTATGCATTAGTACATGGAATGTACTAAGTATGGTGACATATGCGTACACGTAAACATGATATCATAGTAAACTTAAAGCATGTAATGCATGACCAAGTAGAACATTTAAAAGCTTAGAAAGCGAAGTCATTAAAACCACAAGACAAGGTCAACATTAATAAAAGACATAATAAAAACTTGTCAGGAAAATCATAGTTCTTTTGTGGGATATTATCTTTAACCGACAATAGACCATGTGAGCTATAACATGGAATTCAGTGTAACTCCCACACTGAAAATGGAGAGTCTACTTGCAAAGGTAGAACTTTGTATGATATCATTAATGCTATTTGGATCCACTAGCTAGATAATTTAAGATAATTCTACGGGGACATGTAGTTTGGGATTAGAGATTGTTACTAGAGACTACCCTATTTGACCTCCACTTCAATGTTCTCTTGGTGCTAAGTTAAATCCCACATAAATAGATAAAGTCAATTATCAAGCATAACATTAGGAAAGAAAATAATCATAATACAAATCCAAATCATAAAGTCATATAAGAGTAGCTCCTTTCAAAACCATGATTTCATAACCTCATTCATATCGACACTTACCTTCCTAAGCATCTAAAATCATGATTTCCTTTCAAATTGTAAGAAAACATTTCACAAACCATTGATACTTAAATTAAAAGTATCCTTACACCATAACTTCATCTTTTAATAAGACATGCATAAAACCCCTTATCAATTCATGATCATAGTTCATAGGTGAAAAATCAAAGCATAAAGAATTGGTCCATATGAGATCAATTATAAATCATATAATTAGGTTAGATCATGAAAAATAATATAGAATAACATCAATTGAATCATAATCAAAAGGACTCATGAAGATTGACATAAAACCCTAACTGAATTGAGTGAAATTGAGTTAGAGATTGGAGTTCTTCTGGGACACAATGGATGAGATGGATCCATTGGTGAATTCTCACATACCTTGATAATCAAAGCCTAATTAAAGAGATTGATATTGTGACCTTAGAGCTTGAAACCTTAGCTTTCACCTTGGAGCTTGAGAGAAAATTGAAGGGAATGAACTTGGAGAGAATTTGGGGATTTGAGAGAATCATGGGAATGGTTTAATTTGAAAGGTTAATTTGGTTAATAGGGGTAGTCATATGGTTAAAACGACATAGTTTAGGGGTTATGTAGGTACGAAAAGACCAAAACACTCTTAATTAAAATTGTCGGAACAGGTCTACGGTTTGGGACCTACGGACTGTAGTGGTCAACCGTAGAACCAAGTACTATAACCTAATATTTAACCCACTTTCCACTAAATCCTTTCTACGGACCGTCGACCTTTCTACGGTTCGTAGACCCCATTGGTAGTCCTCAACTTTGAGTCCAAAATTTCACGAAGTCTAAATCAACTCTACAGGATCTTTTTATGGCCCCTAGACCATCTTACAAGTCATCTTGGTCAATCGTGGACCCAACTTCAGAATCTTGAATTTTTTTCAAAACTCAACTTCTATGAGTGTCATCTACTACCCGTAGAGCCTTCTACGAACTGTAGGTGGATCTCATAAGACTGAGACAGTAGACAAAATGCAATCTTTCCTCTTAAATTTGATTTTTAAATTTTCGAGGTATTACAATATCTCCCTCATAGGGATATTCATCCTCAAATAGGACTCAAGCTAGCGTTAATAGAGTAGGAAAAGAGATCTAGCAACCCAACATGAATGCAAATCACATCGAATGCACATAATCAAGGAGAAAATCAACTTAGAGCTAAAAACATACCTTGAAAACATTTTTTCATAAATCAAGGAAACATGAGAATGACTAAAATGCATGAATCCGAAAGAATTAACCATGAGGAACTTAATACATCAAGCTAGAGTGGGAGCGGAGGGAAATAGATATCGACTTCAGGCTCTCAAGTAGCACCCTTCACTAATTGGTTCCTCCAAGAAACTTTCACGGAAGCAACTTTTTCATTTCTCAACTTTTGAATTTGATGGTCTAAAATCTCAACCGGAACCTCTTCATTCAAAAGACTTTATTTATCTCCCAAATCTTCCAAAGGTACAATAGACGTCGGATCTCCAACACACTTTTTCAATAAAGAGACATGAAATACCAGATGTACCGATACTAAATCATTAGGTAACTCATCACACATAAGAAACCTTGCCAATATGTCTCAAAATTTGATAGCGGCCCACATAACGGAGACTAAGATTCCCTTTCTTTCTGAGTCTCATCACACCCGTCATGGATGAGATTTTCAAGTAAACCCAATCATCAAATTCAAGCTCTCTTCTTCTAACGCGACATATGACTTTTGTCGACCTTGAGCTATTTTCAACCTCTCACGAATAAGTTAAGTCTTTTCCATAGCCTCATGCACTAACTCGGGCCCTATAAAGGTGACCTCATCAAATTTAAACCAACCAATAAGAGACCTACACGTCCTACTATATAGAGCCTCAAATAGAGCCATTTGGATACTCGAGTGATAACTATTATTATAAGCAAACTAAATCAAAGGCAAATGATCATCTCAATTACCCTTGAAGTCCATTACATAAGCTCTCAACATATCTTCCAAAGTCTCAATAGTATGCTCGGCTTGCCCATCGGTTTGAGGATGAAAAGTCGTGTTAAGCTTCACTTAAGTACCAAGAATTTTTTGGAATGACCTCCAAAACTGAGTACCACAATCGAAGATAATAGAAAAAGACACTCTATATATGGAACCTTATCATTTCCTGAATATAAAGCTTGGCATACTCTTTGGTTGAAAATGAAGTCTTTATGGGAAGAAAGTGAGCCGATTTTGTTATTCGGTCTACAATGACCCAAATCGTATCAAACTGATGATGAAGTCCATCTTCAAATCTTCCACTTCCTCATAGGATTACTAATATCTTGAGCCAAACCACTGGGTTTCTGATGTTCAACTTCCACTTGTTGACAATTTCAATATTTAGCCACAAATTCTACAATATCCTTCTTTATCTCATTCCACCAATAGACCTCCTACAAATCACGATACATCTTGGTGGCTCACGGGTGAATAGAATATCAAGAACTGTGAGTTTCTATCAAAATATGACTCCTCAACTCATCAACATTCAAAACGCACAATTGACCTTGGTATCAAAGAACGCCATCTCCCCCTTGGGAGAAAGCGTCAATGGATTTTTTAGAAACCAACTTCTTCAAATCTACTAAAACCAAATAATGATCTTACTTAGACTTCACATCTGATACAAGAGATGATTCCAAACTATTTTTAACAATCACACCACCTTCATTAGAATCTATCAAGTAAACACCCAATCAGGATAATATATGAACATCACGAACTAACTCCTTCTTACCATACTCAACATGAGTAACACTACCCATCGATAGTCGACTAAGAGTATCTGCCACCACATTCACTTTACCCGAATGATATAGGACACTCATGTCATAATCCTTTAAAAACTTAAGTCATCTCTTTTGGTAAAGATTCAAATCCTTTTAGGTGAACACATCTTTCAAGATCTTATGGTCGTGAAAAACATCTACGTGAACACCACATAGGTAATGCCTCCAAATCTTTAGGGAAAACTGTAACACCCCAAAAATTTCTAAGCTAAGGCCCGAACCATCTTCAATTGTGTGTAAGGTCGTACCGTGTGATTCTTAAGTTGTTCTTATGTGTAAAGGCTAATTTATTAGTGTGGGAATGGATTTGGATTTGAATTAAGGTCACAAGACTCCCCTAGCACAAAGTTGAGTTGAAAGCTTCCTTACAAATGAAGTTTTGACATAAGATTCTACTTAGGTCAAATTCAAATGATCATATATATAAGCACATAATAAATTAGGTGGCCCATGACCTATAAAATTCAAGGTCTTTGAGTCCCATTTTCAATGCCACTAGGTTTGCCTCATTTAGAGTTTAGAGTAGAATGTTATGACCGTCTTACCAAAGACTACCACAATAGAGTTTCCTGAGTCAATTCCTACGAATCCCTTCTACTGGCTGTAAAAGTTTCTGCGTCCCGTACTATCAACTCGTGGAAAAACTTCAGATAGTCAAATTTTAGAGTCCAATTCCTATGGATCCATCTACATGTAATAGAAACTTCTATAAGTCGTAGATTTGACCCGTAGAGTGAAATTTTGAGCCTTAAAATTCAACATGAATTCTATGGATTGGTTTGACGGTCTGTAGAAATGATGTACCGTGAGTTTATGGTATTTTTGATGCATTATACTTGAAGTTTGTGTCCGTCTTAGGCATTTTTGTTACTAGATATTATGGTGTTTCATTTAAATTTACAGGAAATCGGTTTGAAGCAGTTGAAGTTGAATGTAGCTTAACAAACAAAAATTTGGCAACCTACGAGCTCACTAACGAGTCGTCTTCCAGTCGACGAACCGTAGGTAGGAGGCATGGATCATGAGTACTAGGAAATCTAACCAAGTGTGGAACCACAGAGGCAAACGACACCCCGTAGCTTAAGTGACGGACCGTTGATCATAGTCATCATTTGATTCAAAAAGTTGAGTTCCAGTACTTGAACCACGGAGGAACAGAACGGGCCGTGAATGGACCTACGGTCCATAGGTGATACCCTTCAATGAGAATACCAAGAATGTTTTCCAACTGCTGAACCACAGAGGAGACCCACAGACCGTTGGCTGATCCACGGTCCGTCGTTTGCTACCGTCGATCGAAAACTGCCAAAACCGGATTTTCCTCTTTTTCTTTTCCTACTTTGTTTAGGACTTAGCTACTATAAATATAAGTTGTAATTTACTTTTTTAAGGGTTAGACCTTCTCGGAGAATTTTTTTTCTTGCCTTTTGGGATTATTTTGCAAACAATTTAGCAATTTAATTTTGGAAGTTTGTTTTATGGAATTTGCCTTTGATTTTCAATTCAAAATTTTGGTATTCATCCATTCTAATTGTAAGTTCATAATTTATCTTATAGCCCTAATATGAATCGTGAATTCTCAAGCATGAGTAGCTAACTTCACAACTAGGGTTGTGGGAACTATGAACAATTAACAATATATGAATAATAAATAAGTAATTCTAGAATAGTGTATACATGTATTGTTAATCCTTTCATTTAGAATGCTTTCTAGCGGTGCGCAATGTTAGAACTCGCCTCATTCCTACTTACCAAACGAAGGAGGTAATGAATGAGAAAAGGATTGAACAATAGAGATTTAGACAAGTTTAGTCGCTATCTAATAGCCTGACCCTAATCATGCGATGTCTAATCCGGGGTTAAAGGTAAGAGTTAGTAAAGCACACACTTGTAGACGGACCAAGTTGCGTGGTGAAATTCCCTACTTGGAGGACCAATCACTTAGGGATACCTAACTTATCAACCTTGCATGCTAACACTAGGATAGAGTTACTATTATTAGGAATACTGCGTTAAGAGCTTGTGGGGAACACTTATGCCCTAGTTTTCATCTCATATTGATATCTCAAACTATAAATCTTGCTTACTTGTTACTTAATGATACAAATCAACAAATTGCTATTTTATTTTACAAATCCCTCCCCCTTGTGGGATCGACCCTAACCTGAAAGTTAGGTTCTTTATTTGACAATGACCACTTATACTTCTTTCAAGAGGTGTAATTTAGGCGTATCAATTTTTTGTGCCGCCGCCGGGGAATATGGTTTTTAGATTAGACTAACTTCATTGTTAAAATTTAGTCAAGTATTTCCTGATTTTATTTTTTTGTTTTGTTTTCATTTTCTACAGGTCTTACCTCTAGTGCATGCCAAGTATACAGAGTCAAAGCAATCCCCTAACTCCCTGTGATCCGGAAATGAGAATAAATTTGAGAAGAATAGCTGGAAGAGGCTTAAATCTCGAGGTACAAAATGATCCATCGAAGCGGGTCAAGAAGATGGAGTTGGTTTACAACCTCCTAGAGTTGTGAATGTGCTTGTTCAGGTTCAGGGTGGTCAGTTAGTTGAAAATGTAGAAAGGGTGCAAAACCAGCTAGCACCGAGAGTTAGCAATAACTACAAGGTTGACTTTAATACTGTGGAATCGACTGGTGTTATTATTTTCCCTCCACTACCTCTGGGACATTCTTTTGTGGTGACCAACAATCTGATGCAAATGCTTACATCGAGAGGGTTGTTTGATGGGTTACCTTCGGAGGATCCATGTTCCCACATGACTAAAGTTATGAGTATCTGTATGAGTAGTGTGGGACAACCAGACTTAGATATGGATGTAATAGGTTTTAAAGTATTCCCACTCTTGTTGACAGGTGATGCTACTGTGTGGCTTTCTGAGTTGCCATACAATTCAATACATACTTGGGACCAGCTGCATAAGGTGTTCATGGAGAAGTACTTCCTGGTGTCCAAGAAGTTGAATCTCAAGGACATGCTAAATAACTTCGTAGCATTGCCTGGAGAGTCGGTAAGTAGTTCGTGGGATAGATTCACTGGGTTCATGAGGAGTGTGCCAAACCACCATATAAATGATGAGTCACTGAAAAAGTATTTATACAGAGGACAGGATGACAACGGAAAAACTGTGCTAGATACTATTGCTGAAGGATATTATGGAGCGTGCACGATTGAAGAGATTGTTGAAACTTGAGAAGATCTCCAAGAATAATAAGGCATGGAACACTTGAAAGGCTAATACTGGGAGAAGCACGTTTGCTGTCCAAACCGCACTAAGTCAGTCAAATGATGATATTTGTGATGAGATGTCCCAATTGAGAACAAAAATAGGTTTGGTTTTAAATCATGTAAGTGAAAGTGTAGAGAAAGTGAATGTTGTGAACTACCAACCTAGAACATCACTAGTTGATTAGTACATTTATGAAGATGATGGGAACTTGGTAAATGATCAGATGGGGGGTTTCCGGACTAACGCCCAAGGTTCCAATTCAGATAATTGGTGCCAAGGTCAAGGAAACCAAGGTCAGAACTATGGTAACTTCAATCGTGAAGGGAACTATGCTTGTGATGGGAACTTCAATCGTGACAACAACTATAACAGAAATGTCTATGGAAACAAAAATGATAAGAGTGGGCCCTATATTCCACCTGGGAATATAGATGCTAGATCAAGTATGACTCGCAGTGAAGATATGATGCACAAGATGATGAAAAGGTTTGATGCGACTGACGATAATGTGAAGGAGATGCGTAGTGATTTATCTGGCCCCGGTCAAAAAGTTGATGCCCATGCAGTATCAATTAAGCAACTTGAGCAACAGTTTGGTCAATTGTCCGCAACGGTGAATCCGCGTCAGCCAGGAACACTTCCTAGCAATATATAGTTTAGAATCCAAAAAATGATGGTCATTGCATGACAGTCACTACACGAGGTGGAAAGCAGACTGTAGATCCTCCCATGCCAACCGAAGTGGAAAGTGTGATAGAGAAAGGTGAGAATGAAGTTGTGGTATTTGAGAAGCCGATAGTTGATATAGAGAAAGAAGCTGAGGTGACCCAAAAAGTTATTCCCATGCCTAGACCTCCACCTCCTGTCCCACAGAGGTTGGTGAAAAAGACTGAAAAGGGAAAATATCGCAGGTTTATACCTATGTTGAAGCAACTTTCCATAAATGTTCTATTGATAGAGGCACTTGAACAAATTCCAAGGTACACAAATTTCATGAAAGATTTGGTAACTTAAAAAGAGGGCTGTCAGTTTTGAGAGTGAAGAAAAGTTGCAGCATTGTGGTGCCATTGCTACTAGGTCACTTGTGCAGAAGAAAGAGGATCCTGGAGCTTTCACTATTCCTTGTACTATTGGTATGTTGCACTTTGCAAAGGCAATGTGCAACTTGGGTGCTAACATTAACTTGATGCAATTGTTGATCTATAAGAAGTTGGATTTAGGAGCTCCCAAGCCGACTGCGATGCAGTTACTTATGGCTGATAGAACTGTGAAGAGACCAATTGGAGTGCTCCAAGATTTCCTTGTGAAAGTTGAGACATTCATCTTTCCGGTGGACTTTGTGATACTGGATTGCGAGGTTGTTTTGAGGTCCCATGATGTTAGGGAGACCATTTCTTGCTGTTGGGTGTGCGTTGGTTGATATGGAGAGAGGACATATGAAGTTTCTATTGAAAAATGAAGAGGTAACTTTTAATATATGTCGGTCTATGAAGCATGAAAGTGGTCTGAAGTTGGTGTTGACACCCAATTTTGTCCCACCTCTTCTCTAATTTATTTCTTTGCACTTCCTAGTCATTAATAATCTACTTTTAGGTATTGTTATATTTTTTACTATATTTTTCATATATATATAAATATTACTCTTATTATCGATATCGTTATTATAGTTGCGTTATCTATCATTTTCATTCCATTTCATTTTAGTTAGTATTAGTATCGCTATTCGTTCTAATTAGAACGATTATCGTTAGCTATTATTCCTTTTACAAATATTTTATAGTCATATTTTTGGTGTGTTAATATATGTATATATATTAGTTAAATTATTAATATAAGGAAGCCCAAAGAATTATTTTGAGAAGGAAAACGCCTTGGAAATTCGTTCAAATTGAGCCCAAACAAGACCAATTTTCAGTCCCATTTTTAATGTCAAATCTGCCCAAAATAGAGCCCATTTAGTGGCCCATTTTCGCTACACTACAGCAACCCCTTTCTCTCAAAATAAACCTAATACTAGGTTATCTCTACGTGTAGCGCCATTCCTCTCTCTCCATTTCAAGCAAATCTCTTGGACTCTTTCACCATTGACAGAAGCTTTATCGCCATTTCCGTGCAAATCTTGAAAATTTCGGACGTGTCCCTATCTTCTCTTTCCTCTTCCGTGTTTCAAGGACGTCCACTTGGAAGGTACTGGTGAATCTTTCCCCATTTCAGGTGTAATCCAAAGCAAATCTCGCTTTTCTTTGTTTGAATCACGTGGAAGTTTAAAAATTTGTCCAAAATAATCAACGTTCGGATTCAAAGCTTTTGAAAAGTTTCAAAATCTGAAATCCCACTCAAAATGAAACTTTGGTCTTGCTGGTTTACTGTTATAAATACCTCCTCCAATCTTCAGAAAAAAGAAGAAGTGAGAAGCCATAGAAACACTGCTCATCTAAATCTATTGTCGAACACCTCTTTCAAACTTCGTATTTTTCTTTTGATCTCTGTCCAAGGAGAGTAGATCTGAAGCCTCAAACGCTTCATCTTCACTGCTCCGTGGAAGGTAATTCTCCGATTATAATTATGTTCATTTCCTTCGTTTTCTTACGTTGTGTTTAATTATTAAATCATTGTATTATATTCATTTTATTGTGCTGAAAATGATAATATTGTTTTGGTATTGATATGACATATAAAAAATAAAATATAAACAGATTTAGATCTCTGTGAGTTTGAAATCTATTAAAACTTGGCTAATGCATTATGTTTAAAAATTCGTTTATAGAGTTCCTTTTTAATTCTCACAGGACTCATGTTTGTAATTTTTCTTACTGCATATTACATATGTTTGAGGAACTTCTTTTGTATGGCTGAAGATCTTGTCTTTGATGTTAAAAAAAATTGATCTTGAAGTTGTATTTTATCAATCCATCAATAATAATTGCTAGTTATGTTTAGTCTTTGTTTCAAATTGCGAGAATAATTTGTAGTATATTAGGAGATAACACGTTCTAGGATCATCTCTTTTGTCGAAAGTTTATTTGGATCACTTTCCACTCCTATTATGTTAGGACGCATATTACTTATGTACTAAATATATTATAAAAAAAATAGTAGAAAATTCTCTAACTTAACTCACCACAAAAGTGTGTAATAAGCTTTCTGTGTAAGTTGCTTAAGTTTTGCTTTGAAGTTTAAATAAATGGCATTTGAAAAATCTCGAGTTGTATTAGTTTGATTTCACTCACATCTAGAAAAGTAATTTCCTTATAGTTTAAAGTAAATGATTTTGAGTATTAGTTTTGTGGCCAAGATACTTGTAATATGATTTAGCTATTATACGTTTGTTCGGAAGTCGTCAATTGCAAGATGAGCATCTCATTCGGCGTTTGCATATTTTGTATTTGGGATAACATATTTATTATATAGCTTTATTCATTACTATATTCATTCACTATCATGAGAAGTTAAATTGACTTACTAATCTCTTTATTCTTTTTTATTTGCATGAACACTTTGGAGCAATATATGGAGTCTTGATGCAAGACTCTCCATACCCGCATAAAGTCCTCATATTAAATCTTCTTTAAACGTGTTCAACAACAAGAAAAACAAGCAAGAATTGCTTGGGGAACGCATATGACGTCTTACTTTATTATTATTATTTTCCTTTTGTCATTTAATCTTATTTAACTCTTTGTGACTATTTGTTTATGTATGTGTTTTGGGGTTTATTTCAAGTTTGGGGGTTTACTTATTCTTGATTTTAGATACTTAGAAATACATATAGTCGATACGAGATTCTTTCAATCATATAAAATAAATTACTTTGTTTTAAGTCTTAACAAAGTCGTTATATTATTTCACAAATTTCTTTTGAATCAAAAGTCAATCGGTTTGAATTTGGGTAAAAAATATTTTTTTCCAAACTAAAAAAAATGATTTTAAAAAGTGACGTCTTTCTAATGCAAATACATTTTTAAAACAACCCCTTTATCCCTTTTATCCAATGTTTTCCCCTTTTATCCCTTTTCCTAAATATCAACTTAATGTTAATTTTATATGATTTTCCACATTATTGTTCACACTATTATATCATCTATACCTTTAACCATTAGTTTGTTTCAATTAAAATAATTATTTTTTAAACAACCTTTAAGACCTTTTAAATTAATTTAAGTCTGATCGGTTAACCATTTTTAATGGATTTTATAAGATGTCTTATCCCTTCCCTTTAGAATTAATTGAACTCTTATCTTAGAATCTCTAATTGGTTAGAAGACCTTAAAATGAAGTTAATTTTTAAATTTAGGTGTCCTAACTCACCCTTGTAATAGTTAGGTGGCGACTTCTTAAGTTGATTAATTTAGAAATCACTAATATGTTGTGTGCTAATTAACCTTGGTTAAAATGGGGTATAACAGTTGGTATCGGTAGTAAGTCATACTATTGAGCAAAAATCGAAAGTGTCGATTGAAGAGAGGTTTGGTGTTGAGGCACTAGCAGCTGTGACAATAAATTTTGACGGTGATGATATTGATGACTATGTTGAGCTACTTGCTGCACTTGAGGGGGTTCAGTTTCGTCACAAACCAAAGAAGATGGAATATAATATTAAGAATCAAGACACTTCTCCAGCAAGACCATCCGTTGATGAGCCTCTGAAGTTGGAACTTAAGGTCCTTCCATCCCATTTGCAGTATGTATTTTTGGGCCAGAATAGCACTTTGCCGGTTATAATTGCTGCTGACTTGAGTGAAGGGAAAATAGAGGCGTTGATATAGGTTCTGAAGCGGTTTAAAAGGGCATTAAGATGGACTATTGCAGACATTATTGGGATTCCAACGAGTATTTGTTCTCACAAAATTCAACTCATGCCGGACAGCAAGCCAAATATTGAGCATCAACGAAAATTGAATCCCCATATGCAAGAAGTTGTGAAGAAGGAGATCATTAAGTGGCTTGATGCGGGAGTTATATATCCTATTACTGACAGTAGTTGGGTTTGACAATTCAATGCGTGCAAAAGAAAGGAGGAATCACTGTGGTTCCCAATGCTAAGAATGAGCTCGTTCCAATGAGGCCGGTGACTGGTTGGAGAGTTTGTATAGATTATCGCATGTTGAATGCATGGATTGAGAAAGATCACTTCCCAATATCGTTCATGGATCAAATGTTAGATCGTCTCACTGGAAAGGGTCTGTATTATTTTCTAGATGACTATTCGGGCTACAATCAGATCTCCATAGCTCCGGAGGACCAAAAGAAAACCACTTTCACTTGCCCTTATGGGACTTTTGAATTCAAGAGAATGGCGTTTGGGTTATGTAATGCTCCGACGACCTTTACGCGTTGCATGATGTCTATATTTTTTGATATGGTGGAGGACACGATAGAGGTATTTATGGATGATTTCTCTGTAGTTGATGATTGTTTGGCTCATTTGGCTGAGGTGCTAAAACGGTGTGAAAAGTGCAATTTTGTGCTCAACTGGGAAAAATGTCGCTTTCTGGTGAAAGAAGGTATAATTCTGGGTCATCGAATTTCGCAGAAAGGAATTGAAGTTGATAGAGCTAAAGTTGAGGTTATAAAAAAACTCCCACCTCTCATCTCTGTAAAAGGTGTTAGAAGTTTTCTAGGGCATGCATGTTTCTACAGGAGTTTATAAAGGATTTCTCTAAAATTGCGCACCCATTGTGTAAGCTAATTGAGAAGGAGTCTAAGTTTGAGTTTGATGATGCTTGTCTGAGATCATTTGGGGAGTTGAAAGAGAAGTTGACATCTGCACCTATCATTATTTCACTAGATTAGGGACAACCGTTTGAACTAATGTGTGATGCAAGTGGGGTAGTGCTTGACATAGTATTGGGGCAGAGGCAAGAGAAGATTCTTCATCCTATATACTATGCAAGCAAAACTTTAAATGTTGCTCAAAAGAACTATATTGTGACTGAACAAGAATTATTTGCTGTGGTTTACACATTTGAGAAGTTTAGATCATATTTGCTGGGAACTAAAGTCATTTTACATACTAATCATTCCGCGTTGAGGTATTTGATGGCTAAGAAGAATGTGAAACCAAGATTGATTAGATGGGTACTTTTGTTGCAAGAGTTCGACTTTGAGGTGAAGGATAGAAAGGGAACAAAAAATCAAGTCGCCGATCACTTGTCCAGATTAGAGGAGGAAGCTATGATCAGGCTAGAATATGGAGTTGAGATTAATGATGCATTCCTTGATGAACATGTATTGGCTGCTTCTTATGACCTTATTCCTTGGTTCGCAGACTTTGCTAATTATTTGGCAAGTGATTTGGTGCCTTCAGATCTGTCATTTCACCAACGAAAAAGATTCACGTCTGATGTGAAGAAATTCTTTTGGGAAGAGCCTTACTTATTTCATGTTTGCGCTGAGGGGATTATTCGTCAATGTGTGCCCGAAGTTGAGATGATGAGTATACTAGAGACATGTCATTCATCACCTATTGGTGGGAACCATAGTGGTATCGAGACTGCTCATAAAATCCTGTAGTGTGGGTATTATTGACCTACCATCCACCAAGATGCTCATGATTTTGCCAAGTCTTGCAATCGTTGTCAACGAGAAGGAGGAATTTCAGGGAAACAAGAAATACCAATGAAGTTGATATTGGTGATTGAGTTGTTTGATGTTTGGGGTCTTGACTTCATGGGCTCGTTTGTGAGTTCGAATGGGATGAAGTATATTCTTGTAGTGGTTGACTATGTATCTAAATGGGTGGAAGCAATTGCACTTTCAAACAATGAAGGAAAGAGTGTCACCACATTCCTGAAAAAGAATATCTTCTCCATATTTGGTACACCAACAACAATTATCAGCGATGGAGGTTTTCACTTTTGTAATAAGTTGTTCAAGGCGTTGCTTGAGAAGTATGGTGTTCGTCACAGCGTAGCAACTCCTTATCATCCACAGTCTAGTGGGCAAGTTGAAGTGTCAACTAGAGAGATAAAGCAAATCCTTGCAAAGACTGTGAATGCCAACAAAAATGATTGGTCAAGAAGACTTGATGATTCTCTATGGGCCTATCGCACTACATTCAAAACTCTCATAGGTATGTCCCCCATACCAACGTGTATATGGGAAGTCTTGTCATTTGCCTGTAGAGTTAGAGCACAAAGTGATGTGGGCGCTCAAGAAGCTAAATTTGGATTAAGGCACCGCATCAAGTCAAAGAATGAATGAGATGAATGAGCTTGATGAGTTTCGCCTAAAAGCATATGAGAGTTAAGCCTTGTACAAGGAAAAAATGAAGAAGTACCATGATCAAAAAATTGACAAACGCGAATTTGTTCCCAGTGATTTGGTACTCTTATTTAACTCAATGTTGGGCTTGTTTCCTGGCAAGCTCAAATCCAAGTGGACCGGGCCATTCAAGGTGACTCATGTATTTCCACATGGAGCAGTTGAACTCGAGAATAGAGGAGGAACGAGGTTCAAGGTGAACGGTCATCGAATAAAGATCTACTTGGGGAAATCTAAGAATGTCAATGAGGTGATATAAAAGTGAGGTCTTGATGAAGACTGACTAATCAAGGTGTCTACATCGTGCCACGACGTTAAATCAAGCGCTACTTGGCATGCAATCCAAGATGTAAAATCTAGCCAACTATAGGAGTTTTCTTTTCTATGTAGTGAAGGTTTTTATAAATTTTTAGTATTTTATATAGAATTTGAAGTTTTGAGTCTTAGTATTGGCTAGATAAGGGCGAATAGTGTCTGTGTCTAAAAAAAGAGTCCAAAAAGTGTAAAAAGGAAGTCCTAATGTTTGCTACCTGTGAAGGAAAGCAAATGAAAAATCTCCACAATATATGTTGATGCAGTGGTCTATAGTTCCCATAGATGGTCCGTCATTCAATCGACGGACCGTAGATGGCATCTGTAGATCCCAAGTATGTTTTCTAAAATTCACTAAGTGTCGGGGTGAATCACGGAACCCATCGACGGACCGTCGACGGACCGTCGATGGGGTTTCATGGGTCCAAGTTAGGGCTTGCAGTCGACCCAATCCGGACCCTAACTTAAGTAAAACCTTTTATTTTTTAAACACATCCACAATTTCTTTCTTTTCCCCAAGCATTACAAACAATCACTTCCCTCATAAAACCACCCATTCATTTCCATCCTCACGTATTAATCTTCCCCCAATACTCCCATATATTCCCTACTTTCTTTTTTCCTTTCCCCATTTTCCCCGAATTCCCTTTTCTCCATATTTTTCTTCTCCAAAAAGCAACAAGGTCCGGGTTCGGTGTCTATTTCATTTGGTTCTTAAGAAGGAATCGCAACTAACACACTTATCAACTTTGCTTTACTTGTAAGGTAAACGATTTCAACAAACTTGAATTTTTCAATGTTTAAATTGAAATATTCCCCGGCCTCTTCTATTTTTAGTGGGTGAGGAGCTCTATAGTCCAGGTGCACTTCTTACTTCTATCTATACATTTCCAGATATCATTGCTTCGATACTGTCCCGAGTCCGTTTCACTTCATTCTTCCCTGAGCGGTCACAAAGTTGTACTTGACCTTGGGTATAAGATTGCATGTTTAAATTTGTGAAAACTAGTTCTAAACTACCCTTGGGACGATGGTGTTGTGAGTGTGTTGATATATTGAACTAAATAATGTGGGTTATGTGTCTAATTGAATTTCTTGACTTAGAATTTCACGTTAAGTTTGATTGGAATGTAAAATTTGCATGATTGAAACCCTAGGAATGATAGAATACCATGTTAATATGTTGAAATACATGTTTTAGACATAGTGTTGATGTTAATGGTTGTTTTGAACATGTTGGATTCAAAGTGAAAAAAAACCCATAGTTGCATACAACAGTGGTCAACGACCACAATCCACGGACCGTGGGGAAACCTACGGACCGTAGGTCGTGGTTTGTCAATCTAGTTCACACAAAATAGCCTAAGTTGTGAACCACGACATGGACTACGGTCCATCGTTCAATCGATGGACCATTCTGCATGACTGTGGTTCCAACTTCAGCAACTTAAAAATTGGCTCACTCACCTACGTAGGGGAATGATGGCCCGTCGTTCAATTGACGGTCCGTAGATACTCACCGTAGGTCACAAAAAATAGCTATTGTCTTATGTTTTTAATTATTTTTCTTAGTTCAAATTTTGTTCTAATTTTTTTTCTTGGTTCTTTTTG
Source organism: Solanum piurae (assembly GCA_029582685.1). NCBI lineage: Eukaryota > Viridiplantae > Streptophyta > Magnoliopsida > Solanales > Solanaceae > Solanum > Solanum piurae. Next base: position 29,540 of record JAJOOO010024794.1, read on the forward strand.
AGTTCTTTGGTTACTAACTAGCCTCCCACAGGTCAAATGGCACCAAATGAAGCACCCATCTACTAGCGGAGAGGGCAGTCTAAGTCAGTAGTACCCTCACTTCAACTCATTGATGAGTCTAGTGGATAGGAGTACGCTCCCCTTGACCACGAGGCACTAGAGTAGGCAGGTGGTAGTATCGGATAATGAACACTCACCCAGTCCCGCAGTTGCCCCCTAGTATGAGGAGGGGGTCCATCATTCGAGAGAGTCGCATTCCGGCTCAAAATCAAAATCTAACTCAAGTTTTAATGGCACACCACCTCGGAATCTGATTCCACTAGCTCTGGAGAGGCCCATGACCCGCTAGGCATACCGATGCATTCGTTCATCTATCCACGGATCCAGACAAGTGGTGTGTCGAGGGGAAGTTTCAGATTTAAAATGATAGGAAGTACCGAAATGAGCAGCAGAAGATTGCCTGAACTATTATGAAGGAGCACCAAGTTGCTATGGGTAGCCTTCACACTGTGCCAACTATTGATGAGCTGTTCAAAAAGCATAAGTGTGACTGGATGGTGAAGTGTCTGAGCAAGTACAGTGAGGAGATGGTCCGAGAATTCTATGCCTCTTACGCCACCACAATGCGGAATATCAGCCTCCTCTATAGGCCATATTGGTTTGGGGTTTCTCTATCGACATCTCCGAGATGACTATCCGCCATTTTATTTACGGACCATCCCACACTCTGCCGATTAATACAGTAGAGTATGACTACAGGATGGGGGTGGTTCAGAGCAGGGATTTCCAGAAGGATGCTAAGCAGCGAGAGGCATTATTGAGATGGATGTCCTGTCACATTGCTGAGGATGGAGAAGGCACTGAGTGGGTGTGTGACATGACTTTGACTATCATAAAGGAAACCCTGAGCTTCACATCGAAGCTCTTCTTGTCCATTGTATGGACTAGGTTGTCTCATACACAGGCAAACAACGTGCTGACTTGGGATAGAGTTGTTATGCTAGCATCTATTATGGAGGGGCTTGAGTTTGACTTCTCGCGCATTTTGATTGCCGAGATACATGAGAGGGCGTTCAAGACGACGATCATCATGCCTTCCCCTTACCTCATTTTTCATCTATGTAGGGAGGCTATAATGCCCATTTGGCATTGTGACAGATTGACTGAGGTGACAAAGACTGTTGATGTCAGCCTCATTAGAGATGACGCTAACCTTGCAGCACCGATGAAGGGACCATAGATTGACCTACCTCCTTTGGGTGCTAATCTAGCCAGAGATGTTGAGCAGATTGAGGTTGAGCAGGCTAATGATGCTACTATGCCTTCCACTACAGCAGAGGCACGAGCTCCCCCTTCCACTTCCACTAGTCATGCTGCGAGATCTTCATGTGCTACTACCCCTTTGGGGTTTATTTTGATACTTGTGACCCGAGTCCAGAAATTAGAGACTCAAATGGCCACACTATTGCAGCATATGAGACCACGGATGCAAAGATCCGTGGAGGATTCGAAGGCGCGCATGGAGATGATGATGGAAGAGAATATTAAGGCGGTCCATAAGAGGTTGGATGCATTCGAGCTTAGGGTATTGGAGAGGCCTGGGCCTACTGTTCATCTCACCACTTTCCAAACGGAGTTGGCTAGGCTCCGATCTGATGTTGATGTTTGACGTGGTCCTTGAGCCCACACTTGATGTTGAGGTAGATGATTTAGTGTTGAGTGCACTTTTTAGCGATGCAATGCCACCACCCGACCCTTCTCGTGCGGCTGGGAAGCGCACCCGCTCTTTTGAGCACACTCTAGATACTGATGAGGTCTGACGGGCTAGGAAGAGAGAGGCATCAATTAGAGGCATCACAAAGACAGTCTCTTTTTGAGGAGGAGCTTTGGCAGCGCAGAGCCCGTGAGATGGCTGCGAGTGCATCTTTTTTGAGAAACACTACTGATGGTGTTCCCATTGTTGATGAGGGCGCTACTGAGGGCATTACTATTGTTGATCCAACGGGTTCTGGGAAACTTGACTCATCAATTTCTTGATGGGTCTTTAGCGCTTACGCGCCACAGGTTTGCTTCACCCTTTGCTTTACATTTTTGTGCATTGAGGGAAATTGCACCATTTTTTCATAGGGGTGGGGTAAATGGGTTGTGACTGGTAGGGTGAAGTCTGAGTAACCAAACTCATAACCCTCCTTTGGGGTTTTCTTGCCTGTGTTCTTTTCTCCCAATGGTTTGTTTTACATTTTTGTTGAACCGACATGTTTAGGATTGTACAAGTGTAGAAGTAGACTAAAAGAATGAGAGCATGATGGCATAATGGCATTAAAATTGATACATGTCCAAAACTTTGAATTGTGCTAAATCTGTAGGCTTAATGAGTTGAATGTGTTGGATCTTCATGTGACATGATAGGAACCGGTATGATAGCATGGCTTAATCTAGAAGAACTAGATTCTCTAATGATTCAATAATGAAACAATGTGCCAAGTGTGTGTGAGGTGATTTTGTATATTCATACAGTGTGTGCTAATATAGAACTTGCCTTGTTGATCTTGCTAAGATAATCTAGGTTGGGAACTGGGAAATGATCATAGGCCCTTGTTGATAATAAGGCCACTTAAGCCTAAAAGAATCCAACCAATAGAAATAAATTCTCCCTTCGATCCAAATATTTGAGCCTAATGAATACCATTTCTTTCAATACACTTAACTCACCTTCCCTAAAATCTGTTTTGGCCCTGGTCCCTCCTTGGACATTGTGCACCTTAACTTAGGCCAAAAGCCTAAGTTGAGGGTGGCTAATTTAGAAGTTACCTTAATCTCGGCCCTGGTTCTACCTAGGACATCATGCACCTCAACTCATGCAAAATACGTAAGTTGAGTGTAACGACTCGGAAAATGATAGAGTGAAACTAGAGCCTCATATGTGAGTTTGGAGTGTTGTTTAAGGGCTTAAGGGGTTGATTAGCTAGTTGATTAATCACCTTTATAAGATAGCAAGACCTTAAGCTAGGTCATGAAATCATTTAGAACCGAGACCCTCAAAACAGTCCCCTAAAAACAGTTTTTAGTTTTAAGTTAGGTGTGAGAGTCAACTTTAAATGGTCATATCTTTTAGCTAAAAACTAATTAGGTGGGCTATTACCTATCCTATGAAAGGTCTTTGAGTCCTCTTTCTAACGCCGCCGAGTTTGCCCAATTCCGACCTTGGAGTAAAAAGTTATGCCCGAAATATTAAAGCCCTGTCAGGCTGCAACAAAGGGCGACGGGAAGGGGAACAATTTTAAGTCAAGACTTTATGGGTCCCTAGTCCTTTTCTAAAATTGACCCTATGCTATTCTTTTCCTTTCCTAGCAACTATAAGACCCTTTTAGACCAAAATTCTTCCATTTTAAGTCACTCCAATTAGAATTAAAAAGA
>JAJOOO010024795.1:0-25828 GCA_029582685.1 Solanum piurae
CTTGACCTCTTTTCTCCTCTTAGCGTTCTAATTCTTCTAAGTTTGATTAATGATTTGACTTAGGTAAGTTCTAGTTATGTTTCTAGGCTTAAACTGACTAAAACCTCATAATTTAGGGTTTAAACGACGTATCTTAGGGGCTAAACGAAATAGAAAAATACCAAAAGATCCTTGACTTAACTGCTGTCGGAGTGATCGACGGATTGGACTGACGGGCCGTCAATCAATCGACGGTCCGTCGATCAAGTCTGCCCGACAGGGCTTCACTAAAAAGAGCATAACTTTTTACTCAGAGGTCGGATTTTAGCAAACTCGGTGGCGTTGGAAAGAGGATTCAATTATCTATCATATCATATGTCATGGGATACATAGTTGTTTTTGTGCTAAAAGTTATGACCATCTGAAGTTGACCCATCAACAATTTTCAGCTAAATGACTGTTGACCCTTACCTATGGTCAGACCTACGGACCGTCGATCGACTGACGGTCCGTGCTGGTTAACCGTCAATCAAGACTGAAGTTGGTCTTTTGGGCCATCGATCCACGGTCCGTGACCTGACCTACGGACCGTAGGTTCGGCCGTGGGTCAACACTTGGCCGAATTTCTGGCTGAATTCTGGAGGAGGTTGCTGACACGAACCACAGACCTACAGGAATGACCGTGGATGGTGCCCGTGGGTGCCACCTGCAACACCAAAAATCTGCAATCTGGTCTATTTTCGGATACGGGGTGTTACAGTCAATAACCATAGGGGTTTAGTATATTTCATTTGATTGAATTTAAGGATCAAGTTGATAAAAATTTAAGTTGAAGGATCCATAATACAAACGCGTACAAGTATAGGGGTCCATCAAACCCTTTTGCCTTTATTATTTGAAACACAAATAATTCATCTTGAGTGTAAGTACTCAAAATTTGCAACGAAAAAAAAACATATTTGTAAGTATGATACCATATGAATTTGATCATTCCTTTTTAAATAATTCAAAACCCTTGATTGCAATAAAAGAATAAATGCAAAATCAAATGTTTTTTTTCATGCTTTTTGATAAATAATATTTTATATTATATACCAACTTTGAATATGTACAACTTAAAAACAAATCAAAAAGTAATTTTCAATTGGACATTATTCCTAGTGAAAGTGTTTAAACTCTTAAATTTTTTGGACATTAAAAAAAAATGAAAAAGGACAATTATATCCCTGAACTATCGTAAATGGTATGCAGATACCCTCTGTCATACTTTTGGGACATTGATGCCTCTACCGTCCAAAAACTAGAGCATATATGCCCTTTATACTAACGGACATACATGTGTCATAGTCTTATCCACCGACTGACAATTATTAAATATTGAATCAATGGATAAGATTATGCCACGTGTCCCTATTTAGTCTTCCGTTAGAGTGAATGGCATATATGCTCTAGTTTTTGGACTGCAGGGGCACCAATGTCCCAAAAGTATGACGGAGGGTATCATTTACGATAGTTCGGAGGTATATTTGTCCTTTTTCCCTTAAAAAAAACAAGAAGTTGTTATTTCAAATTATGTTTTACATTTCAAAGATGTATTAACAACAATGGAGCCGAATATATACTTGATTTATTCAAGCATTTCAAAATAGTAATCGTAAACACGGCTAATAAAAACTTATAAATTTCGTTTCTTTAAATTATAATTCTTATTATTTTTTATTTACTATAATTCAATTTTCAATTATATTTTGCATTTAAGGGTGTGACTTAGTAGTCAGTAAAGTGGTTGAGAACTCTGAGGTCTCGGGTTCAATATAAAAAACAAGGTGATTTTTTCCATGTCTTAGCCTTGGTGGATAGAATTATCTGATACATGTTGTCTGTTGTGTGGAAATTGAGAGATGACATATATCTCGTGAAATTATTCAAGACAGTGTTTTAAAAGACAGGGGTGTGAGGCAGAGCGTTTTACTTAGCATATGACAAAGCATAAGCCTCGAAACATGGAGCGTAAGCCCTATGAATCTTTGAAATTTTAATTTACAAATAATATAATAATATAATAACACAAAATTACAAGATTATATCAATAGTTTGAAATAATTAAAGAAACTCAAAGAAAATAAAACTTCTAACATGATTATGCATGTATAAATAACCTACTACTCCCTCCGTCGACTTTTAATTGGCATGTTATGCTTTTCGAAAGTCAATTTGACTAATTTTCAAAATTAAATTAGATTTCATTAATTTAATATTTTAAACAAAAAAATTAGATTTTCAAAAACTATACGAAAAGTACTATAGATTGAATTTTTTTGCATATCAATATGATGAAAAAACACATCATAAAATGTTAATCAAAGTTCTTATAATTTGACTCTAAAAAGGAAAACCATGACAATTAAAAGTGGACGAGGGAGTATCTTAACTTTCTAATAATGAAAGAATCATTATTTCTAAAAAATATATTATTATCATAATATATAATTTACCCCCTAAAAGAAAACAATTAATAAAATTAATAGTATTCTAATAAAAACATCACGTCATCATGAATAAAAATAAAATTACTTTCAAATAGCTAAATTAAATATGATAATTTTACGAATAGGATAAAAACATGAAGACTAATGATAAGTGAAAAAAAGTAAAATTATGCTATGTATTTTTAAAAGAAATGATATGTAATATATTGCCACCCACACAGTGTTACCAAATAGTAAAGATGCGATACTATAACTTGTAATCGAGTTACTCTAAATCTTCGTACTTCTATAGATCAAAAGACTTAATTATCATTCATTTATTCAAGAATATGAGGGTTAACAATGTTAACTAAAGAATCCAAAACATAATTTGTGTAAGATCTGTTAGGCGAGCTCCGAGTGTTAGACATGCTTAGGGCGTACAGTTGGGCGCTTAGGGCGTATGTCTTACAGAACTAAGCCCCACACTTGAGTCGCGGGTTCGTTTTGCTAGAGTCCCACTCTGGGGCGAGTCCCAACAGAGTCTTTTAAAACATTGATCGAGGTATTTAGCTGTTGTGACGGGAATTGAGAGGTGACATATATCTCGTAAAATTAATCGAGATATTTGGCCTTTGTGATGTGAATTGAGAGGTTATCTTGTAAAATTAATCAAAGTATACGAAAATAGACATCACGGTCATAAAAAATAAAATAAAAATATTTCAACTATTTTGCAAACCCTATATTATTAAATTCAACCCTAATGTTAGCTATCTAGTATCATTAATTAAGAAGAAAAAAAGCCCATTGCACTAATGGAGTTATTACCCAAGTAAAAGAGAAGAAGGCAAAAGTAGCCATCTTCACGTCTCCTTAATTAATTTAACAAAAACCTTTGGACTTAGAGAAGAGAAAGAAGAAGAAAACAATCTACAATTGCACACGAAACTTAACCGTAATTCCCCCTTTCATTCTCCACGCAACCCCAATTCTTCCACCCTATCAAGGCGGTGACCGGTGACCGGCGGCAGTCCTTCATCAGAAGTATCTCGTCGTTTTTTCCTCATCCTTTTTGGGGTAGATTTCATCGTCTATGCGGGGCTGACGGAAAGTTAATAGTTTTTATATTCAATTTAATCGTAAGGAGAAAAACCTAGAAAAAATTGAGGTTTTTAGTGTAAGCCCATATATTATTTAGCTTTGGTGGGGAGGTTTATGTGGTTATTGTGCGTTTTTGGATATTGGAGGAGGTAAGGAAAGGTGGTCCGGACACTAAAATCATCAAAGGGAACACAAAAAGATCACTTTTTTCCAACTGGGTTTTTTGAATTGTTGAGAATTTGAGCAAGCTGGTCTGAGCATCACCATCATCAAAAGGAAAGAAAATTCAGTTTCCTCAACTGGGTTTTCTTGGAATTGCTTAGAATCGTTTCAACAAATTGTTTATTTTATTGGTATATTGAGAATATCAGCTGGGTATTGGTGGAAACAGTGAATCTAAGTTCAGGTAAATTGTATTGTTCTCTTGTAATATCTATCTTGTATTGTGAATTGTTTTGGTTTGGATTCAGGACAATGCATGCTTAGTGTGGATGTAGTTTTCAATTCTAGGGTAAATTGTCTTAATGTGAATATGTATATGTGACCTCTTAATATTGGGTCAGGGGTATTTTGTAGAGTGTCATGATGGATACAAAGATAATCCGGACTGGTAATTAGAAAGTTATAGCTTTTGGAATATTTTGTTAACCAGTAAGATATCAATCAACGACCATCTTCATTCCAATTTAGTTGGAATTGGTTGTATGAATCATCAATTTTCTTTAGAAACCAATTGACTGCTACATTGACTACTGTAACAATTAGCTGCATTATCTTTTTTTGGGAAACCTTACTCAACTATGTGTGTAGATGATCATGTTAATTACACAGTAGAAGTAACCAAAGAGAAAGCAGGACAATTGATGCTCCATATCACACTCCATTTAAAACCGGCATCTACCTGTGCTTTGTATAAATGTTGATAAATTTGTACTTCCCCCTCATAGATTTCTTTTTCCCCTAAAGTTTGTGATGATCAATCTTTCCTGGTAGAGTTTTATTTCCATGTGCATTTAAGAGAGAACTTTTAGTATTGCCTTCTTCTTCCTTAACCTCATCATCTTCGTTTTTTCTACAGCTCACCTTCCGTGCTACTATGATCTTCCAACTTGCCCTTTTAACAACTCCCCTTGTAGCTTCTCCTCCTCCAACAATGTCCCTGCTAGATCGTTTTTCACTTGAATTAGATAAGCTTATTTTTCTGATAGGTGACTCCAATTTGTGATAATTGTTTCTACTCTTTTGATACTTCCTGGCTCAACTCCTCAACTCCTCCTTTAGTGTCTTCAATTTGTTTGGCCTTTTTTTATTGGTCTTTCATAATTGGATAATTGTCCCAATATGCTTTCTTCGTCCTTAAGGTCCTCATGTTGTGGTTATTTACTCAAATATAAAATGTGTTGGACCGCTATCATATTTGTCTGCAATCGAGCATTATCAGTTCAAGATCAGATACCTGCCCCACCATTGTTTTGGGTAATACATCAGCTCACTTCCAATTCATCATATATTCACAATTTTGTGAATGTTGAAGCACATATTTCATTGGTTCTTATACACTATGCTCCTGATACTAGTTAGTTAATTTGCCAATTTCGTTAATGAAATTTGAAAATTCTTGTCATCCTTCCAGTGACTCCTGTAATAATTCGTTGTTGGATCTACGTTCTCTGTACTTTTGAAGTGGAACTCTTGAAGTAATAGCGTACATCTTTTGCAAAAAAGCCAACTCTTAATGGCACTCTTCATCCTCCTCCTTTTTTTCGATGAGGCCCCTTTATTGCCATCTATTTGGGTCATTTAGATTCCATACCCTCCATGAATTTTTTCTGTTTCATGGACAAAATACTTCGATTAGTTCCCCTACCTTGCATTACTCCCTCCCCTCCCCCCCCTGCTCGCAATGATTGTGCAAGCATTCATGCTTCTTCTACTCCCACCTCCTCGTGTTCCTACTTCCTAGTATTTGGGTCTGTCTGCAGTTTTAGTTCTTTCTCCTTGATTCACTCCTTTAAAGATTCAATGCCTCCTCCTCAAACCCCAAACATGCCAATTAACACGCCAACCCCCATTGATTTTTTCCCTTGAAAGTACTAGGAGGAAAGTAACCTTTAAGACTTACTCCTCTGCTATGATTGAGAGGAGACATGCAGCTCAATATGTAAAAATCCGAGATCCATGAACCAGCTACAATCTGCTGAAAACTTTTTAAAATGTGTCAAAATTACTAAAATGTGCTTAGGTACTTGTGTATGTAAAAGGTCCATCTGCTTAGAACTGGAAGTTTGACTTGCAAGTGTATTTCCTTAACTAAGTTCTTGCAAAATATTGAATCTGCCGTTCTTATGAGTTATGACCTTTGTTTTCATTTTTTTTTTTTTTTTTTTTAATTTAAAGGTTGGGCAATGCCCATATATAAACTAAATCAAAGGTTTTCATGTTCTGTTTGGTTCATGCTTTGAGTTTCTCTGGTAACTGAGTCTTGCAGAACTAGGATAGACATAGTGCTCAAGGCTTAAGTAGAAATTTTGCTTCCCTTTGGTTTTTTAATATTTGGAACTTGGCTGGAGCTCTGTGGGACTCTCACATATTATAATCTTGGTATTTCCAATAAGCGGTGGTAAGTGATATGAAGAAAAAAGAAAAACTTTAGATAAAACAATTATTGATGGTTTGTTATGCATCCGAGATCGATTTTACAACTTACAAACAACAACAACAACAACAACAACATACCCAGACACCTAGTATTATCCCACAAGGTGGGAGTCGGGATATACTTATTTATACTTTGAAGACAACCTGAAGAATGACTTGGTGTTTTCTCTTTTTTCTTTTCAGTGCTTTTTAATTGCTTGGTCCATGGGGAATGGTCAGGGTGTGTTTGCATATCGTCAGCGTACATGAATGATGTTCAGTGGACAAAAAGGCGCTAATGGCCTTAACATATTCAAATGGAGAAGGCACGGCGAATCATCATTGAGAACAGGATTGCTTGATGAAGTGCATCCTGAAATCGAACTGTCAGACTATCGCAGAGCACCAAGTCCAGGTAGTGAAAGCCCATCTGGGCTTCTTAATGGTGAGAGCGTTAGTGTTGAACCAATTTCTGATCTGGACTTGTTCTTCGAGAGGCTCTACAACTATTATTGCGAGAAAGGATTATGGTGCATTATTATAAAGTGGATATTTGAGCTTCTGAGCCTAGCTTTCACCATATTCTTTTCTGGATTTTTTCTGTTGTACGTTAATTGGAATGGGCTCCGCAATGCCAAATGTGGAATGGATGCTGTGGAATCTGGAATTAAGCCTTGTGATCTTGCCAATGAAGCTCTTCATCTGCACCCATTGAAACCTCTTACACTCTTTAAAGGCACTGTGTTGGGTTACCTGGGGATATTTTCTGTCTACTGGATATTTTGCTTCTTAAGGTTTTTCGCACAGCTAAGAGAAACCCTGGCAGTCCGTCAGTTCTACTACAGAAGGTGCGCTGAATATCTTTAAAGATTTTCTGAAAGTCAACTTTTCTGGAATATCGGTCATTTCTTTTTCTTGCTTAGTTATGATTGCTGGAAACTTAAGATGTTGACTGAGTGTTGTCTTTTCTGTGTTGCTTGTTATTATCTCATCGCCAATACTTCTTTTGTCATTCCTCTACCTAATCACAATGGTGTCACATTTCTGTGCAGTCTTCATGTGACCGACAAGGAGATACAAACCATTCCATGGGCATCCATTCTTGAAAGGGTTGTTCAGTTACAAGAATTGCAACAACTTTGTGTAGTCAAGAATCTTTCCATTCATGATGTGGTTATGCGATTAATGCGGAAGGAAAATTATTTGATAGGAATGCTTAACAAAGGGCTCCTTTCTTTTCCTATTTCTCACTGGGTACCTGGAGCTGGTCCAACTATCAGTTGTGGCCCCAATGATGTGCGTAGTCGTCTAATACTACCAAAAACCCTTGAATGGACCTTAAATTGGTGCATACTGCAGAGCATGTTTGACAGGTAAATGAATACCCTATGTTGAAGTCAAATGTCCATGCGGTGCTTAGTAATTTAAGTAATTGAAGTTCTTATTCCTATATATCTTTGCTAATTTGTTCTCCACTTTACTATTTGATCTGGTGTTTTGTTTCTGCAGAAACTTTTGTATACGCAGGGACTTCATTTCTGATCCTAAAACATTAAAGAAAAGGCTTATGATTGTTGGAGTTTTAATGCTTCTCTTATCTCCATTTCTTGTTATATTCATGCTGGTGTATCTCTTCTTGAGGCATGCTGAACAGTTCTACAACCATCCAAGTACGGCATCGTCTCGAAGATGGTCAAATCTTTCCAAGTGGATGTTTAGGGAATTCAACGAGGTATCATTTCTCTGGTATGAACTTGATAGGTTGAAAAACATGGAAGTTGTTATTTATGGATCTCTTTGGTCCCTAATTGTTTTGGGAATGGGGAGGGCAAAGGTGTTTAGTGTACTGTGTTTTTCTCTCCTGCTTTCAGGTTACTTGTGTGGGTACAAAATGGTAATGTCACTATACCTCATCAAGCTTGTAGCCTTTCAGCCGTACATTGCCTCTATATTTTCCATAGTCGCTCTATTGCATGATACACGTTTTATAACATATTTATGTAACAGATATTTTTCAGCTAAATGAAATGGGTTGAGCTGAATGACTCCAACAGATTCATACAGCCAACCCTACTAGTTTGGGTTTGAGGCGTAATTTTGACTGGTTTTGTGTGTATATATCGTGAGCTAACATTCTAGTGAGAATGTGAGATTATGGTTTTTTTAATCTCTTTTTTCTCCACAAATTGGTAGGGACTTCCTATCTTCATTAAGTGTAACGGCTTTTGCTTTTATACTCATGTGCATCTTCTTTATCTTCAGGTTGACCATTTGTTTAAGCATCGCATCAACAGCAGTGCCATACATGCTTCTGATTATCTAAAGCAATTTCCATCGCCTATTTTATCTATCGTCGCAAAGTTCATTTCTTTTGTTTCCGGTGGATTTGCTGCTGTTCTTATTATCATTGCATTTCTAGAAGAATCTCTGCTGGAAGGCCATGTAAAATACTTAAACTTCCACAACCAGCAAATGCTTATTTGCAAAGCTGCTCTTTTTTGCTTTTATAGCAATCTGGTACTTCATCTTATATTTTGCTTCAAATCTTGCAGATATTTGGTCGCAACTTATTCTGGTATGCTGCTGTATTTGGAACTATAACAGCTATAAGCCGGGCTGCAATAACAGATGAGCTTCTTGTCCTTGACCCACAGGGAGCAATGTCACTTGTTGTCCAACATACGCACTTTATGCCAAAGAGATGGCGAGGGAAAGAAAATACTGAGGCTGTACGAACAGAATTTGAAACTTTATTCCAGGTGCTTTTTGCCTTATGGTTTCTTATAGGCAGATAAATGTGAAAACAGACACTTCATTGAAGTAACTGACGTCTTGGTTTAAGGATTTCATATTTTCATTTAGAGCATATTATTAGTTTTTCCAGGAAAGTCATTTATAATTTATATAAAATTAAACTAATCAAATACCACAGCAAGTGGTTGATTCGTTAAACAATTAATTGTAGAGCTAAATGTAATATTTTGCTTCAATAGAGTGTAATCATACAGAGTGAATCCAGACAAGGCAGGCCATTGTCATGATTTTTCCTTCATTCCGCTTTTTTGGCAGTTTATCCTTCTTAGTTCTTTTTATGTTTCTTCGATTGAGGGTGGGTTACTTTTTATTTATTAGATTCGAAGTTTAACTCTGCTGCATAGCCTTCCATATTTTAACTTTCTTTTTAAATTTTTTGTAATTTATCACAAGTTTTTTTCATGAAGTAGCTCCAGCTGTAGGCTTTTTCAATACATTTACTGTATTCTTCTCTGGAATTTAATTTTTTTATTTTTTAGAGAAGAATTTCCTTGATATATAGCCAGGTTATGCAAGAGTTTTACTGTCGATGGATAGATTGTGTAGTACTTCATTTTACCTGTGATATTGTTATGGATTTCTTCTTATGCAAGAGAGAGAGGTTCAAGTATCTTGGGTCCATAATTCAAGGAAACAGGTCGATCGACGATGATGTCACACATCGTATTGGAGCGGGGTGGGTGGAATGGAGACTTGCCTCTGGGTACTGTGTGATAAAAATGTGCCATCAAGGCTTAAAGGTAAGTTCTACATAGTGGTTATTAGACCAACACTAATTGTATTAGGTAGAGTGCTGACTAATCAAGAATGCCCATGGTCAGAAGATGAAGGTAGCGGAGATGAGGACGCTCACATGGATATGTGGGTATAATAGGAGAGATATGCTTAAGAACAAAGTTATACGGGACAAGGTGGGAGTGACCTCCGTGGTGGACTAGATGAGGAAAGTGAGGCTGAGATTGTTCATACATGTGAAGAGGAAGACTGAGGATGCGTCAGTGAGGAGGTGTGTGAGGTTGGTTGAAGGCTTGTAGCATGAGTTAGGATAGGTAGAGGTAGGCCTAAAGAATTGGGGGAGGTGATTAGACTGGACATGACACAATTTCAACTGACTGAGGACTTGACCTTAGATAGGAAAGTATGGAGGTCAAGGATTAAGGTAGAAGGTTAGTAGGTAGTTGAATTTTGTTGTATTTCTAGTAGTATGTTTTAGGTATTACATAGTTTCTTTTTTCTCCAAAGGCGTTGCTACACTTGTTTTTCACATTGCTATTTTGTTGTCTCCTTTTCTTTCTTACTTTCCTGCGTTGGTACATTTCTTTTGAGCTGAGGATTTGTTGGAAACAACCTCTCTACCCCGCAGAGGTTGAGGTAAGGTCTGCACACATCTTACTCTCCCTAGACCCCAATTGTTGTTGCTGTTGTTTTATGAAAGTGTCTCACTGTCAATGTCTAAATTGTGTAGTACTTCATTTTACTGTGAGATTGTTATTGACTTCTTATTAACTCATCGTGCAGTATACTGGAATGATGTTACTTGAGGAGATGACCTCAATTTTTCTTACACCATATCTACTGCTATTTGTTGTCCCAAAGGTGATCTTCATTTTTTCAGGATAATTTCCTCATCTTACCTAGCTTGAGAATTCTTGAGACGATGGTCGCTGACATTTGGATTTTTTTGTAACAGAAGGTAGATGATATTTTGCGCTTCATTGCGGACTTCACTGTTCACGTTGAGGGTGTTGGTCATGTGTGCAGGTTAGTAATTATATCAGCTTGCTTATATCTTCACATGTTGGTGGCTCCCATTGACGGAGCTCACACATTTCAATCTTCAATCACTGATATAATGTTTCTCTGGGCAGCTTCAGCGTGTTTGATTTTCAGAATCATGGCAATAGCAAATATGGATCGCCATTTAGTTCTCCCCGCTTGCAAAGAAGTTCTCAAGGGAAAATGGAGAAATCATTCCTGAGGTTGGTCTTATAACTACTTGAGCCTGTTTTGAATTATTGTTGGATTATGAGCTTTCGAATAACAGTACATGTCAAATGGTTTCAGCTTTCAAACTAGCTATCCTTCCTGGCAACCTGATGATAATGGAAAACAGTTCATATCAACACTTAAAACGTTTAGAGAGCAAAAGCTGCAGTTGCATGAAATAGGACCTGCATATCGACCTTCAGAGCTACAGCACTGGAATCCCGACTTTAGAGGCTTAAGCAATCGAAACAATTTGTTCTCCAGGGAAATGCCTCTCAACAACTTGGGAGCTGGATTTGGCTCAATGTGGTTAATAGATGGTGGACAGAGGAATTATCCTTACATTCTTGATTGGTATTATACCTCGCATCCTCACAATACAAGTAGTGATTCAAGAGGCATTGAATCCAGGCCTCTTCATACTGATAACAACGAACACCTTAAAGATCCTTGGATGCCACCTCATTTTGTGCAAAGCAAGGATACAGTTGACGACAACTGGGGTCACTTATTTGAGGACCGAGCACAAAGTCATCTCGGAGCCACCACATCAGCTCCTGTTTTGAGGGAGAGCATCCTACATCAGGATGATTCAAGTAGCATGGCACAATCTATGAGGAGCCAGTGGTGGACTAGAAGTCGGCCACAAGTCACAAATCCTCAGACAAGCTTCCTTGAACCTCCGAATTTCAACAGCAATCCTCATGATTATTATGATAATTTCTCTGACAGAAGTCTAGATGAGCAAGAGCAAGAACACGAGCACAAGCACGTTGACTTGAGGAATTCTAATAGGTTGGCCAATACCTTCTTCATGGACGATTCGGTTGGAGACTTCAACCTTCCTTTTGATGATATTTACAGATTGCCCTCAGGAAACCCCACAAGAAAATTAGATCCTTCAGATCTTGTTTGATTTCAATCTCTAACGACACTAGGAAATGTTATGAATTTCTGGGTCTCAAAGTTGTTTTCTTTCAAGAAAATTGTTCATATTTTACATTCTTTATTGTGCATAGTTGATTGTGAGGTTAGAATTCTGAAAAAAGGCCCTCAGTTTTTTTTCTAGAAATTGATTGGATTTGAATGTCATCATTGATCCTTTTAAAAATGTAAGCACCACTAGAGCTGCTGCTAACAATGGAAGACATTCTATGTACATAATGCAATTTAGCTAGTATTTCCTTACTTGATCCTTTGGCATTTGGTTATTACTACTAGCTTTGGATATGTGTGTTACACGTGTGTATCGTGAGAAATAATATAAATGTATGAATATTTTGCTTTAAAAGAGAAATGTATATATGTTAGGACACCAAATAATACAACTTTGTTGTAAATGAATCTAAAAGTAACAAACATGGAAAATGCAAAAGCAGGCTCTTTCTTTTTCCAGATGTAATCTGTGTATACGGTATGAATTTTTATGTTTGCATTTATAGTGTTACTCTTCTTCTTTTTTCTGATGTAACAAGTGTATACAATATGAATTTTTATGTTTGCATTTTATAGTGTTATATAGAGACGTACAAAAGATAGAGTCGCAAGACATGACATTAAGAATTTGAGTTAATGAGGGAAGTACAACCTAAATGATAAAGAGTAGTGGAGAATTACATGTTTGCAGTGGACACTCATATAAATCGATATTTATTCATAACAAAACTTCCTTTTTAATGTCAAAAATTTATTACTAACAAAATTTCATATATTGATATACCATGATAATTTATTTATTTTTACAATATAAATATATTTTCAATATATATTCACTATCTTTCGAGTACACACATGATAAACTTGCTCATGTGCAATTTCTTGCAAATCAAACAAGAGATATAAATCACATTAACCAATCATTATAGACCATGTATGGAAGATCCCTGACATCCTTTTAAAATATCATATTCGCTACACCAACTGAGCCGACTGAAAAAGAATCTAATGATATTCGATCTCTAATCCCCTTTATGAAATAACCCTATTATACCAACTCAATCGTCTTTGCGGATGTAATGTATAAATGTTAGGATTCCAAATAATACAACTTTTTAAATGTCAAAAAGATATTTTTTTTATTTCTTTCAATTTTCAAATGGGCCGTTTAACACAAACATGGTCCAAACTTACAAATGACTGGTCAGCCACCTAACAAGCCGTGTAAGAAAGAAAAGTCAAAAGTCCAAATACTGCGTCGGCTCCGACCCATGTGTAACTTATTTGCATTTTTATTTTTGATTTGATGAATTAGAAAAAAAAATTGGAAAAATTAATTTATTTTTATGCTAAAAGAAATCATTTCTTAAAGATTCTTTTAAATATAATAATGTCATTATCTTTTTATTTTAATTCCACATAAAGTTATATAAAGGGAATAGTTAAATAATTTTCTCTATTCAATGACTGAAATTAATAATTTTATAATTAAAAGTGCAAAGTGTTTACTATTTGAGGATCGTCATCTTGCTCTGATTACTAAGAGAATTTTGAAAAATTAAAAAAATAGTTTATGTCTTTCTAAATTTAAAATCACAAGGTAAATTTTGAATATCGGTAAATGATCCTACCCCCACCCCCACGTCACTAGCTGGTAAATGAATAATAGTTGTAGTAATCAATAGTGAATTGTCATGATGATTCAAAATCCTCAAATATTTTGATTGAAAGTGATGACGATGCACTTGTGACATTTTATTTCATATAAAGTTTAAAAGAATATTAGTTTTTACTTTAAATTTTTAATTTTCCAACTGTCTTCATTAAAGAATTTACGTCAAAAAATCTCACATTAAAAATAAAGTCTTTTATAACATCGACAATTGCATATCCAATTTAAAACTCATCATAATTCTTATTAATAGTAATTTAACTTATATTTAAAACTTTATAAATATTTGGGAAAATAGTCTGAAAAATATTCTAATTTTGGCCGAAATTGCTGTTACGAAACCAAACTTTATGGAGGACCTTTTACCCCTGCACTATTTAATAGTGTATTTTAAAGGTATATATGTGCCTCGTGGACACATTACTATTTATAATGATGCAATATTTATGATGTCCACGTGAGCACATATATACATTTAAAATACATTATTAAATAGTGCAGGGGTAAAAGGTCATTTCCAAAGTTCAGTATTGTTACAATAATTTCGATCAAAGTTCGAATATATTTCGAAGTTTTTCCCCTAAATATTTTATAATAACTTTAAATTATTATTATTTAATAATCACGAACTTAAAATCTTGAATTTACCGATATAAAGATCCCTTTTTACTACTCCCTCCGTCCACAATTGTTTGTCAGGGTAAGGTCATGCACACCCCTCAAGGAAAATTTAATACAAGGTGTAATTTGATTAATATAACCTTACTATACCAAGAATACCAAAAGTCCACATAACTTTTCAATTGAAATACACTATCATTAAGGGCAGAAATGGAAAAAAGTGACTAATTATTTCTTGATTGTTTAAATTGACAATTAATCTTGGACATTTATTTTTAGTATACCTGCCAAACAATTGTGGACGGAGGGAGTAACGTGTTTGTCGTTTTATTTGCTTGGAAATTGGTATGTTGACCATTGGCACACAAATAGTTTGGCACTTGAACAACTTGTGGCTATACTTAATGCATATTATCATTATTGTGTCATCACTTTCTTTCATGTTTCTTTTTTTCCCAAGAAACATTTCAAGTCAAACATTTTAAAACGGAATGAATATATTGGGGCGGATCTAATAGATTGTTGGGATTTATAATAGATGAGGTTGTTATTTTTTTAATAAGATGTTTTAATTTTAAATTTTAGATATGATTTCTTTTTAAAAAGAGAGTGTTTTCCCAAATAACATATAACACCTGTAAATTTAAATTAATCAAATTATAATATAGGTATTGAACACTGATGAAAAATTGAAAAAAACAAGAAACTAGTGAGGTACCATTAAAGATGTTGAGCAATGACTATGACTTTCAATATCGAGCTTTACATATGATTTTTTTTTAATAGAAAGTGTTTGTCTCAAATGACGTTTATTTCAATTAGTCAAATTCTAATATAAATATCGAACATTAAACGAAAAATTGAAAAAATAAGAAGAAGCAAGTGACGTACCACCAAAAAAGTAGTCATACATATGAGACTTCCGATTTCAAACTTTGAATATGATTTTTTAAATAAGGAACATTTCTCCGAAATGACCTCCAAATAGCGTTCATTTCAATTAGTCAAACTCCAATATAACATCGAACACTAAATGAGAAATCAAAAAAACAAGAAGAAGCTAGTGAGGTACCACCAAAGATGTGCAATCGATGAGACTTCAATTACGAATTTTGGATATGATTTTTTTTAAAATAAGGAGCATTACTCCGGAATAACTTGTAAACGACGATCATCTCAATTAGTCAAACTTCAATATAATATCGAAGACTAAATGAGAAATCAGAAAAACAAAAAGAATGTAGTGAAGTACCACCAAAGATGTAGTGCAGCGGATGAGACTTATAATTTCGACCTCTAGATATGATTTTTTTAATAGGAAGCGTTTCTCTCAAATGACGTCTATTTTGATTAATCAGACTCTAATATAAATATCGAATCAGAAGAATAAGTTAGTGAGGTGGGGTGGGTGGTGCTTTCACACATAGAGATGGTGTGTTTTC
Source organism: Solanum piurae (assembly GCA_029582685.1). Lineage (NCBI taxonomy): Eukaryota > Viridiplantae > Streptophyta > Magnoliopsida > Solanales > Solanaceae > Solanum > Solanum piurae. The sequence continues at coordinate 15,660 of JAJOOO010024795.1, forward strand.
CCTTTGCCAAAATTGCTGCAAATTTTTGCGGCCTTTAAACTTCCTCTGTGATTCCCTGTAATCATATAAGGATCAAATTCCTGATTCCATATTTGTACCTTACTTTTAGCCTTTTCACTTTCTCTCTCTATCTTTGTTTCTCTCTCTAACACACACAGAGTCTTTTGTACATGCATCCATGTGTGCTGAAAAAACTGGGAATTTCATAGCTTGTAATGTTGTTTTCAGTTCTCTTTGAAAAAGATAAAGCTTTGAGCAATTTGGGTTTTGGGTTTGGATTCATGTTTATTGGTACTTCATTGTATACTTCAAGTTCAAGAACTGTTAATTATAGCTCAAAAGGCATCTGGGTTTTTGATATTAATGGTTTTTGAATCAGTTTCTGCTATTACCCCTGATTTCCCTAACGTATTTTGGGTATACCCATCTCCTTGTCCATGTAAAAGTAATGGCAATTCGTTGGTGACGAGGAGGAGGAGTAGGGGGAAATTGGGTTTGGATTCGAGTTGGAGGTATAGGATTCGTGCGAAATGGGCAATTCGAGCTTGTGTGAATGGTGGAGACCACCATAATTTTGACATGCAGATTACGAATAGTGCTAGAAGAGGAGCTAGAGATATTGTAATTAAGAGATTTGCTGATGAATTGGATGCTTATGGAAGAGTCTCTGAGGAATTAGAAGCTTCTAGTCGTTCTAGTAACAATTTTGCTAGTTTTCAAGAAGACCCTTTTGTAGATAAGCTAAGGACTCAATTGGGGGTGATGCATCCATTACCTTCACCTCCAATAAATCGAAATATTTTCGGTCTTTTTGCGTTGTTTTTCTTTGTTGGTGTTGTTTTTGATAAGGTTTGGACATCTGGAAAGAGTAATGCTAAGCCAAACAATGGAGGAAACTCCGGGATATGGTCACAGGTCCCAGCAAACCTTTCTTCATTGTTGGAGAAGGATTTGCAAAGGAAAGAGTCAGTGGAGTGGGTAAACATGGTGTTAGGGAAGTTGTGGAAGGTCTATAGACCTAGGATTGAGAATTGGATCATTGGTTTGCTTCAGCCTGTCATTGATAATCTCAAAAAGCCTGATTATGTGCAGAGAGTTGAGATAAAGCAATTCTCACTGGGGGATGAGCCTCTCTCTGTTAGGAGTGTGGAGCGGAAAACTTCTCGTCGAGTCAATGATTTGCAGTGAGTAACACTTCTTGCAATATCCCACACTATCCCTTTAAAGTGAAAAAAGAAAATTTTTGAAGTTAAAAATAGAAAAGCTCTTGTTTTATTTCCTTGGTTGAAAGTCTTTGAGTTGGTATATTCTCCTTAGCCTATATTTCTTAATTGAACTGAGGTCCAGAATCAAAAGGGAAATATACATACACATTTTAGAGAAAAACTCTTTGTGCAAATTTCTTGGTAAAGCAGTCGAGCTGATATTTTCTCCTTAGCTCATTATTTCAGATGTCGTCTAGAATAGAAGGAAAATATACGTACAACATTTGATTAGGAGTAAAGTATTTTCTCTCGATATAGAGATATGGTGTTTTTGCCTTGTGGGAAACAATTAGACTAGTTCCTTGAGACTGATCAAGACAGTAAAACAAATTAAGCTAGCTCCTTGATAAACTTGAACCAGATAATTACAGCCAATCTTTTCCTTGATGAAGTTTGTTGTGGAGTTATACATCCGTTGCCCCTTTCTGTGCCAAGGTAGTTTTAGATGGATTTACAATTTGAAAAATAGTGCTCTGAAACTCCATAGAAAATTGTTTGCTTATCCAATATGCTTCAACAATCTCGTTACCCAGAAAATCTTCTTTCTGGACCAGGAAAGTACATTTTTTTGGGACATTTTGAACCAAATTTTAGCTTTCTACGGAGGCTCTATCTCTTCCTCATTTCACTTATTATTATTCAACTTCGGTCCATTATTTGAAACTGTAACGTGTATATACTGCTACGATTATCTCTACGTCTACTATATTCTATGCTACAAAGTTCTCTAGTTCCGATCAAACTGACAAGATAAAAGCACAACTCCTTATCTTTTCTTGTTATGTGAAAATTCAGGCTTTGCACTGCTTCCCTTGTTAGTTGCTAAGTTTTCACCATTGTTTTCTTTTTCTGTGTACTTGGATTTGCGGCACTTAAGCTGAGGGTCTTTTGAAAATAACCTCACTACATCCAGAGGTAGTGGTATGGTCTCCATACTTAAGCTGAGGGTCTTTTTCACTGGGCATGTTGTTGTTGTTGTTATGTGAAAGTTCATTGTTTCATGGAATGTATCAACTGATTTGTGCATTGTTTAATTCTGTCTAGGTATCAGATAGGTCTCCGATACACTGGTGGTGCTCGCATGCTATTAATGCTGTCACTAAAATTTGGAGTCATCCCCATTTCTGTGCCAGTTGGTGTTCGGAACTTTGACATTGATGGTGAACTCTGGGTGAAGTTACGATTAATACAAACAGAGCCTTGGATTGGAGCTGTTTCTTGGGCTTTTGTTTCCCTTCCCAAGATAAAGCTTGACTTGTCACCATTCCGTTTGTTCAACCTAATGGGTATGTGAATTTCGACTTAGGATAACTATCTATGAGATGAATCATGTGTCAGAATCTTGCATGCTTTAAGTTTTATATAGGCAATACCAAATACATGAGAAGTAAATTTTAGCCATATTAGTATGTTACTTGAAGCCCAATATTTTTTGAGTCTCTTAGACCCTTCAAATATTCATATGCTAGTAGAAAATATTTAGAACTTCTTGTGCTTTTTTATTGTGATTTTTTTTTAATTTTATTTTAAAGATATTGGACTAAGATGAGCTTAAAAGAACAATATGGATAGTGCGAATTCATATAATTTGCTTGGGATTGAGTCGGATTGGTTGTTGAGTGCCCAGCTGATTCAGATACTAAACACTGTTTTAAAGCTGTTTTCTTTTGATAAGAGACTGTTTCAAAGCTGATTTATTCAAGATTTATACATCTGTTTACACCAGACTTTTATGTTTAATTTGTTTCTTCTGGAACAAAATTAGCTTTTGATTCTGTTGAGCAATCAATTCTTAGAAAAGAGTAAGTCATTCAGTCAAATTTAACTTATTTTAAGTTATTTTTAACCTTGCCAAACACTTCCTAACTTATTTTAAGTTATTTTTATATTTGTCAAACACTTCCAGAAGTCAAAAACTGCTGACCAACTTTTAAGCCAATCCAAACACCCTCTTAATCATGGATCATCAAATTCTGATCATTGGAACATATTCTTTAAGACAGTGGAATGACTCCATAGAGTTTATTCTTTTCGAGAATGAACTTCATGGAGTTTATCTTTATCGGGTACTTAAATGTAATTTTAGGAACCTAATTCTTCTTTATCTTGTTTTCTTTGTTGCTCTGTGTAATCTTCTCTGTGGAATCAGCTTCCAAGACTAGCATTTTTCTGCCATAAAACCTAATTTTAGGATTAGTTAATACCCGCCTTCTCGAGTTGAGTTACTGTGAAGTAAGATCTTTCCAGTGCATAGTTACCAATTATTGATTACTTACTGATGCTGAGTTGTCATCATTTGAATGACTGCTGTTTGATTTCTATTTACATTTTCTAAAATGGGATAGTGATACCTAAAGTTTAATGAATAAACTAGATGAGTGATATTATTGATGTGCCCAATATGAGGATCTTGACATGTTTCTTTTCTTTTTCTTGCATGTATTTGGGAAACACCAGCAATTCCTGTTCTATCAATGTAAGTACTATTTTATCCATTATCTGCTGTTCTTATTACCTATGTGCTTTCCGCTTCTGTTTGTTATCCCCCATCATTGGTATATCCAATTTCTTTTTGCTATTCAATTAACATCTCATTGAAGAGTCCTTTCTCTTGTTTTATCCTTTGGGTGATGGGTGGGTTGCGGGGTGAAGTGTGACTGATCACTGAATAATACTTTCACCAGGCCACTTTCACTCCTAGCCTATGCAGTCAAATTTGCTTTTTTCAGTTTGATAATTTTAAAAGCCCCTTTTGCTTTTCGATAGATATGGTCATACTCAATTGTCATCAATCATGTATGATTTTTCTTGAGAATCTTCCTTATTCACCTTATTCTGGATTTCTGAAGCTGCTTCTAGTTAGGCACCTCTTGTTATGTATTCCGAGGATGTTCACTCTCTCTCTCTCTCTCTCTCTGCCCATTTTCTTCCCTAATTTTGGAAATCTCTTGTCTTGTGTCAAATCTCTTATTTTCAGCTCAAGTTTGTGTCATTTAAATGCTCTACAATAATGGCTGCATTTGGTGTTTTAGCCCGTATCATCTTTAAATTTAATTCTAGGCCTAGATCTTTCTAGCATCACATTAATTCTGAATTTCTTGCCTGATGCATTTTCAATTTGCAGTACTCTATGGAACTATCTCGTTTTTCCACTGCAGTGGTGGGTTTGAGTTTTTATGTCTTCTACGGATGTTTCAGGTTTTTGAAGAAACTTCTTACTGAGGATTTACCTCGTCTCTTTGTCCGTCCGAAAAAAATTGTGTTGGATTTTCAGAAAGGGAAAACAGTCGGCCCTATTCCAAGTGATCCTAAGTCTGGTCAAAGTGAACAACCTAAGGCTGGGGAAATGCAAGAAGGAAATAAGGACTTTGCTGGAGAACTATCAGTGACTCTTGTTGATGCAAGGAAACTCTCTTATATCATCTATGGTATGAATTTGTTCATCTTTCATCAGTGGCATCAATCTTTTTCTTAGGTCTGATATTTTGCTTTTTAGCAACACTAGAAACTTGTCATGCACTATGAACCATTAAATGAGTTCATCTCTTCATATTATTTTAAAAGTTAAAACTATTCTGTAGCATATTCTAGTTTGTGAAAGAAAAAGGTCGGAGGTATTTACTTGAAAATCAGTTCAAGCTCCAAAAGAATGTGTTTTTCATTGCATGAGCAACTACTTTTAAGTGAATATAAAATCCATATATATTGGTCGAGTAATCACTGTGAACCAGTTTAAATATAATCTATTATCCTTATGTGAAATAGAAGAATTACTGGATGAAATCACTGGGGCAGCCCGGTGCACAAAGCGTCCTGTATTAATAGGGTTCAGGGAAGGGAAGCACCCTAAGATTACCGAATAAAATCACAGATATAGGAAAACAGTACCAAATGAAATCACATTATAAAGGAGGAAATGCGAAGACTTTCGACTATGCTTACTAACGAATACAACGAATACAACAACAACAACATACCCAGTGTAAAACCACAAGTGGGGCCTGGGGAGAGTAAGATGTACACACACCTTCCCCCTACGTTTGTGGGGTAGAGAGGTTGTTTTAGATAGACCCTCGGCTCAAAAGAGAAGTTATTTGGAGAAGGGGTGCAAGAAGAAAAATGACAGCAAAATATCAAGATACAAAGTAAAATGAAGCAACAGAATAAATAAAACACATTGAAGAATAAGAGATTACACGATTACTAAATACACATTAAAGATGTTTAGATCAGGTTATCACATCAAACAGGAATTGGGAAAAGAAAACTTTATGGCACAAGGATCTTGTTTTTTCTTTTTCGTTTGTGTGTATTGTAAATGTAATAGTTAATAAACGTTAAAAAAAAAGGGAAGGAAAAAGTTACTTGTGAAAAAAAAATGTAAAGCAACAACGAGGACGGGTCCCAAAAATTTCTGCTGCTACACCTCCAGTTCATGTATACATGATACAGTATGTTTAGTTGGCATGAATCTCCTGTTAAGCTGCAAGTTCAATTTTTAGATGGAAGTTATTCGCCCTCATTGCTCTGTTTTATTAATGATAGATACTACTGCTTTTCTGTACATGTAATTTCCTCTTTTGTTTTCCCATGTCTGTCTTTGTTAAATTTCCCTTGCCTCTATCATTCAGGAAAAACTGATCCATATGTTAATCTAAGACTTGGAGATCAAGTAATACGTAGCAAAAGAAACAGTCAAACTACTGTTATTGGACCTCCTGGAGAGCCTATATGGAATCAGGTGATTTAAATATAAATCTGTTGGCCTGATATACCGGTATGATTTATTTGTGGCGGCTTGCTATATCTGTTACTATAACTTATACATAGTTTGCAATGTTTCTTTGCACTTTGGCAGGATTTTCACATGTTTGTCACAAACCCTAGGGGACAAAAGCTATATATAGAAGCAAAGGATTCCCTTGGTTTTACAGATTTGACTATTGGCTCAGGGGAGGTAAATCCTCCTATACATGCAAATATTATCTATTGTCTTTGATTCTTAGAGGCGATCCATCTTATTTGGTTTTATAATATGTGTCTTTACACAAAATGGAAAATGCAAATGAATAAAGGCCTTATTCAGTGCACAAAATACTCCCAACTAGTGCAAGGGTGGGAGAGACTGGTATACTGTAACCAGTGGCATACGCACCATTTTTCGTCAGCGATGTCACCTTTTAAAATTAGAAACAATAAATAAACAATGTAGCACTATATTAAAAAAAAGGAACAAACTATAAATAAAACCCAATTCACGCATAGTACTACACCTTTTTTTAAAAAATAAAATAAATAAATATTATTACTTTTTCTCAATGAGTTTTCTTTTTTTGAAATGTCTTAAAAAAAAACCTCATTAAAAATAATAGTACTAAATATTTTTTATACAAAGCACCAAATGATCACTAAACAACTTTTATTCATTGATTTCATAAATCAATGAAAAGAAAACAGAAAAAATGAGGCTAAGTAAGTAGGTTTAAACACACAACCTAATTTGTGGAATTCCAGCACTAAACCAATTGAACTACGCTCAACTTTTGTTTAAGAAGTGTCACCTTAATTATATATCCGTTCTATCTGCTTTCCCTTTTCACTATATTTTTTATTTTTTTCTGACAAAGCAGTGTCACGTGACACCTCTTGAGCCTTTAAATCTGCCCCTGACTGTAACTTAACGGTATCCCATCACTTGCATTTCTGCAAAGAGGCTGTTTCCATGCCTCGAACCATCGACCTACAGGTCACAAAGAGCAACTCTACCGTCGAGGCAAAGCTCAGCCTCTAATGGTGCAAATGAATTTAGTATTGTATTTTGGAAACATGAAAAAGGGTGCTTTTGTCGTTTTATTTTTTTCTATGGGACATTATTTATTAATGATCATCAAGGTGATATTTGCATAGCTTGTTGGATATGATTTGTATAAAAAGGTATCCTGCTAATGACTACTACTTCTAGGTTGATCTGGTATCTCTCGAAGATACTGTACCGACAGACAAAATTGTGGTCCTCAGAGGTTGGGGACTACTGGGACCAAGGCCTGTAGGAGAGATTTTACTGCGACTGACATATAAAGCTTATGTTGAAGATGAGGAGGACGAAAGGATTGAAGCCAGATCCAAGTATTTGGATGCTTCAGATGATGAATTATCTGACTTCGATGAACGAGATACTGCTGTGTATGAGCAGCGTGGAAAGAGTGTGTCAAGTGGAACAGAAAAAGAATCATTTATGGATTTATTAGCAGCATTAATTGTCAGCGAGGAATTCCAAGGGATTGTGGCGTCTGAAACAGGCAATACTAAATCTGTAGATGATTTTAAAACTAGAGTGTCAACATCAAGACAACGTACTCCTGCTAGATCTGTACAGCAAACTTCTGATACTGTTCCTGAAAACTTTGGAGGTAAAGTACATTGAATTGATCTATAATAGTTCAAATCCCTGTTTGTTTTTCCCAGGAAATGCATAGAGTTCTTCCCATTTTTTGCATGTCTAATTAACATCTCTTATTTGCAGAATCACCCCTGTTTTGGCTAGCGATTATTACAAGTATCTCAGTTCTAATTGCTCTCAACGTCAGTGGTTCTAGCATTTTCAATCCATGAATAATGAAACAAAATAAGATTGATAGCTCCTGGTAAAGAATACAATATAGAGTTCCTGCTGGAATTATTCTGTCAAACCACACAGTTGTCACCACTCTGAGATTGCCTGAACGGAAACCTTATCAAAGTCCTTACCTTCTGCTGGTCTTCCATTTGAGGTGCGTTGTTCCTCTGATTCTATACCTCAGCTCACTTTTCCACATGCATTTGTCATTGAACTCATTTTTCTACTTCTTGCTTTCTACCTTTGTCAGCCTTTTGGCTAAGATCAACTATGGTATCTGTTCTTATCAGTTCTTCTGCTTCTTCCTGATATTGCTTTTCATTCCTTAAGTGCATGGCTGTACATTCTTCAAATATGCAGATATTCTTTGTTCTTTTTTGGATTTTCCTCCATCATAAGCATTGTTTTGATGATTCAATAGTCTTCTGCAATGCTTATTTTACCTATAGTCTGATAAAACAATTGTGTTATCAATATCAAGGAGAAGAGAAATAAATGTTTAAACTTTAGAAAGGAAACGTTAACACATGAGTGACCCTCTATTCCCAAATTAGATATGAGGGAGAAGGGAGCTCATCCACATTATATTCTGATAAACTCTACCCAGTCAGGAAAAATTAGCCTCTATATACCGAGTAAAGAAACCAACGAATCAAATGTCAATTTCATCTTGAAACACAAAAACAAAGTAAAACAGAACCCTTTTATTTCTTTTTTGAGGGTTTCCTGTTGTATTATCTTTTGAGTACGTTCCATAGTCTATTGGTAATGGTGATAGCAGAAAACAACAGTAGTATTTAATGGCAAATATGAGCCAACTTTTTAATCTAATTTCAGAGTGAAAGCTAGCAACATATTTCCAGTTTCGTTTTTGAAATTAGCAGATTACAATTGTTTGTTTAGTGTTTCAATTAACAACTCCTTGAAGAGTATGATATGACTTGATAATTGGTGGATAACACAAAGTATGGTCTGAATGATGATCTCCACATATCAGATCTGCAGAGGTTTTCTATTGGAATAATAAGGATTCTAACATAAGGGAATTAGTGGTTATTTCATTTTAGCATCGCGCACTTCACATTTGTCATCTTAAAGTTGTGATTCTGTAATTCCTTGAGCACTGAACTAAAATTTGCTTTTCTCTTGTTTGTTGGCAGGCTGGGCTACTGCTTCCTCCATTATCTGTAAACTATTGTACACTCTTTAACATTTTAACCAGATCAACAACTCAAACCCTGCCCCCTCCCCAACCCCCAGAACCCCAATAGCAAATGAGAGGAATCCCCAGACACAAAAAAGAGAAGAGAACAACAAAAATATGTTACAATGAGGTATGTATATATTGGCGGCAGATTTTGGCCATCCTTGTTCTCTTGGTAATTGTTACATCCCGTGAATTCTAAGTCTCTCTCTCCGTGTGTGTATGTGTGTGCGCGTGTATGCCAACTGTCGTAGCTATAGCAGCACAATGAGGTTTTTGACATTCAATCGCGAGGGTGTACTAAGCCGTTGAAACTAGTGAAATAGACCTTTATTTTTCTTCATTGTTGAAGTGGTAAAGTGAAGGGGAGTGGGAATTACTAAAAGACGATACTGTCAGTGTCGCATATTTACGTAGCTGTAGATTATTTCAACATCCCATTATTGCTTGTTACTTTATATACTTGTGAAAGTACTTGAACCTAAGTTCATATTTTCGTATCATAATATAATACAAAGTTATGCTGCATAATTCCTATAGAATTTATGCTGATCAAGGTAAAAGTTCAATTGAGAACCACAAGTAATGTCAGAGTCCGGAGCCTAAAGGGCAAAAAAAATTGTCAAAAATTCTAAAAGGGTACATCACTTTTTTTTTCTAACCAAAAGGGCAAAATCGCTGCCCTAGCAGCGATTTCGTCTAAATTTTTTTTTCTTTTTTTAAATTAAAAATCGCTGCTGTGGCAGCGATTTTGTAAAAAAAAAAATTTTAAAAAAAAAATTAAAAATCGCTGCCACAGCAGCGATTTTGTTAAAAAAAAAATTTTAATTAGTAAAAATCGCTGCCATTGTAAAAAAAAATTCTTTTTTGCTGTGGCAGCGATTTTAAGTCAGAATTTTTTTTCCCCTTACACATCGTTGCAGGGATAGCGTTTTTCATGCCGAGTACTATTATTTTCATGCCTATTATTAATTATTAATAATATAAAAATGATAAACAAGACGACAGCATACTCAATAAAATTGTTGAAGCATGAGAAAAATTGAATTATATATCATAAATAATAATAAAAGAATATTAAATT
>JAJOOO010024796.1:0-21638 GCA_029582685.1 Solanum piurae
CTTCTCAAACTTACTCAACTCAAGGAATACTCAAGGATATTCAAAACTACTCAAACTTACTCAACTCAGAAGTACTCAAGGATAAGATACTCAACTCATAGATTAGATACTCAACTCAAAGATATGATAGTCGACTCTAGGTACTCAACTCAATATAAATCAACAATACGCATGCAATATATGGAAAGCTTTATAAAACAGTAAAAACAACTTAGTTCGTAAAAGAAAATGCAATAACAAACTCAACTTTACTTATATAATAAAGTAATATTGTTTCTGCAGGAGTTTCTCTAATCGACAACCACCACTATGAGCCTAAGTGGTGATACAGCATCTTGCCCACGCTGCCAGAACTCTCCTATACTTTGCCATCATATAGAATGCTTAACTTAGTGGATCCACTAGCTTATGCTAAAAGCATCTTAAGGAGTCATCTAAAAAGTATGATCCTTTACTACTCATGATGGTTACATGGTTTATGGAGACTTGAGTTATCTGAACTCAAACTCACCCCCATATCGGTGCTCAATACTACTCCCAAAATATACTTAGCTCATATATTTGTAAAAACAAAACTCTTTCTTTAGTTTGAGATAATTACTCAAAAACTTAGCTTAAAATTTCTCTTGGAATCGATGTTCTCTTTCTTGATCAAAACTCTTTAGGAAATCTCATTTTCCTCTCATCTTAAATGTGAAAACATTTACTCTTGAGAATACTTAGTTCCCATATATCATTTTAAAGAAAATGAACTTTACTCTTACTCTTTACTCAACTTCAAAGCTTAAGTCTTAAAACAAAGTTTAAACATTTGTAAAAGACTTCTTAAAAATATGGTTCATGCCGAATTGTAGAAGACTCCTCAAAGGACTCAAAGGGACTTTCTCAAAAATGTTTGAGAGAACTCTCAAGACTTCACTCTCAACTCTACCTTGAATGTGATTTATGAATTAAAGGTTCTGATTTGTGATAGGAATGATCTAGTGATGTTTACGAGTGTTTTTAGATAGTTAAACATGAAAAACGATCAAGAAATCACTGTCTTGAACCAAGTCCGCGATGCAGAGTTGAATTAAAATATTTTGTCGCGAATTAAATTTTAAGGCACGACGCAAAGACAAACTTTATAAAATGAGAAGACAGGTCCGCGACGTGGAGCAAGGTGCCAAATTCGCCTGACTTTTTCCTTCTTCATTTTCTAATCCCAATTCACCTAAACTCAGTTCTTTTTCTCAATTCCTCTTTAGATTTAGATACCTAGCACATCAACACAAGAGCCTACTCATAAACAACTGTAAAATAGACATGATTTCATCAAGAACTCAATAATCTCATCTAAACTCAAGAACTAAAGTCAATTTCAAGAACATCATACTTTCAACTTTCTAGAACGAATTTAACGCTGAAATTAACATGATTGGCGTGTGGGTGAACAAACCCAACACTATGGAATCTTACATACCTGAAAGAACCATCTTCTTCAAGCAAATTGAAGGAACATCTTGAAAGATGAACCCCAGCCTTAGCGTTTCTTGAATTCCTTGAGCGTAAATTTTGGAGTGGATGAGAAGGTTTGATTTAAGAAAGACTAGTTTTCTACACGTTTAGGGCATTTTAGATGACCTCCTAAGGGTTTTTAGGACTAAAATACCCTTAAAGAGGTAATTAAAACGAGCTGAAAGTCGGAATAATTTTTCACCAGGCAGTGAGGTTCGTATTGGCTCCGTAATGCAGAGCCATCGCGGAGCTGCTGCCAGGTGTGTGCGTCGTTAGTAAATCAGTTATAACATTTTACTCAGAGTTCGGAATTTAGCAAACTCAGTGGCGTTTGAAAGAGGACTCAAAGGGCTTTAATTTTCGATCTTGTAGCTCACCTAACTCATATTGTACTAGGAGTTATGGTCGTTTGAAGTTGACCCAAAACTTAAGAAAAACTTAGGAATGACTTGAATGAACTCTCTTTTGTTCTTCTTGGGACTTAAGGTGCTACATCTATTGACCTTAAAACTCAAGAAATTTTTAATTCCTTGAAAAAATCTCACTCACTACGAAGAACGGTTCGAGTCTTAGGTCAAAAAATTTATGGGGTGTTACATTCTTATTAGTTGAAGGGGAGTGTTCTTTTTGTAGACTTTTGGACTCAACTCTTATCCAGAGTTTATTGGGTTATACTTTGTGTATTAACTATTGTAAGATCTTGGACATATTTATATGATTAAAAGCCAAATGAAACCATGTTTTAACTAAATTTGAGAACAAGTTTCGTTGTGTTTGTAGTTATTTAGTCTTGTTTGTCTTATTTTGGCTAACCAAAGTGTTAGGTCTTTGTAGGTTGAAAAGTGTGTGAATTGGAACTCTGAACATAAAGAAATGGAAGGAAATTGAGGATGAAGTCCGAACCAAGTGTGCACGTCACAAGGAGAGCTAAAGAAGGAACTCAACTCCGCTTTCTCTCCGTGTCACGGAGCTGAAAAGAAAACTATGGACGCGAAAATAAATTTGAACCAGAGGCCTCTGAAAAGCTTTCGTGTCGCAGATCTATCATGGATCAGGATAAAATGCAAAATAGGCAAGTCTTCCTTGACCCCGCATCACGGACCTGCAGACCTGAATTTTGCCACGTTTTTCCAACCTATAAATAAACTCAATTTTTTGTTGTACAATTATTCCTTTTCTGATTTATGGAGGACGAGACTTGGATGACTTTTTTCTTCAATTTTTAGGCTTCATTCCTATTCTTTTTCATCTTTCACTTTCTTGAATGTATATTGAAGATTCAAACTTTGTGAATCAAATTATGAGTAGCTAAATACCTTTGGTAGGGCGGTGGTTATGAATGATTGTTTAATATCAAATCTATGAATGAAGTTTGGTTATCATTAAAAGTTATTCTTGTGTTCTTAACTTTATTATTTTAATGGTTCATCACCATTAGAATAAAATATTACCTTTTCTTTAACTCGGTAGAGGAATAGATAGAATGTGGAATACAAGTAGTATGATCTTTCTTTGTACAAAGCTGATATTGATTTGTATCTAGGATAGAGATATAGCACAATACTTATATTTAGTCAAACTATTACAGCCCTAAGTCCAAGTCCATCAAAATTCATTACTTTAGTTTTTATCCACCCTACCTCACATAAGATAATCAAATTGTCTCTTAATTGAATCACTTCGTTAGTGTAATAATAACTCTAGTGTTGCTTAACTGTTTGATTGAATCGACAATAACTTTCTTTTGGATTGATCGACAATAACCAAATCTACAGTCATTTTTTTCGTTTGATTTGGTTTCGTTTTAGAAATTTAAAAACTAACTAAATTGGTTTGATTTTCACCAATAACCAATCCAAATCGAACCATGAATACCCCTAATTACTAGTGTAATAAATAATTATACTAAGATGAAATATACTACACTTTATAGATGAAAATAAAACAGATATTAGATTAAAATATGATCCCATATACCAGTTAGATATCCAATCTTTTTATTTTATTTTTCTTTTACTTTCCTCGATAAGTATTTAATTAAGTAATACATACTGATGATAATATACTAATCATATTTTGACCAAATTCAAAATAGTATTACATAGATCACTTGTAATTACCTTACAAGTAATCTGATTGTATACATATTTCTACCTTCGACATATCGTCAATATATAGAACTCAAAATCGATAAGGATTTAACACATGGAGCATAAAAAAATTAACACATGGAGAATATTTCTTCTCATGATCACAAAATTACACATTGTTCCTAAAACGATCCAGTACTGACATTATGGTAATAAATGGATTTTGAGCCTAACTCAACCTTAAAAGTTAGCTCATAAGAAGTAGATATTCGAAGACAATATAAGGAAACCACATATCCCTATTTCATCTAATGTGAAACTCTTCAACAATTACATATTAAAAAATATATGTAATGATAAAATTTGGGATTAGGTCTTGAAAAATGTACGTACTAATAGAATTAGTGATTAGGTTTAGAACATTATAACTTTTTATAAATTAGGATTTAGGTATTGTAACGACTTCAAGACCAAAAACACCAAAAAAAAATGAACTTGAAAAAGTACGTACTAATAAATAAAGAGTTTAGGTCTTGAAAAAATGTAACTTCTAAAAATTAATGGTTTAGATCTTTTGTAACAGCAGGACCTAAAACATCAATACAATGAACTTGAACAAAATATACGTACTAATAAAATTAGGGTTCAAGTTTTGAAAAAATATAACTATTAACAAATTAGGGTTTATGTATTGTAACTTCAAGACCTAAAACACCAAAAAAAAAAACTTGAAAAAACAAATATACGTACTAAACGAATTAGGATTTATGTCTTAGTAAAATGTAACTTCTTAAAAATTAAGATTAAAGTATTGTAACTTCAAGGCATAAAACACCAACAAATTAAAGTGAAATTTTAAAAAATGTACATACTAATAAAATTTGAATTTTGGTCTTGAAAAAATGTACTTCTAAAAAATTGTGATTTAGGTCTCGGAAATGAATATCGACTATCGAATATAAAATATTAATTTTAAACATTGCATGTAAAAGACATTTTTGTTCTATCAGTATGGATTCTGGCACGAATCCACGACCCATACTAATTAATTAACAATTTTTTAACAAATAAATTTCAAATCCATTAAATTAAATGTCTTGTGATGTACTACCAAATTTAAACCTGTTGTTTAAATTATGAATCTGTCTTCTACATTTTAGATAAAATTGAGCTCAAATTGATATAGCTAAAGCCTTGAGGATAGTTTAGTCATTCGTCAGTAAAACTTATTCAAAATGCCTTCTTGGAATGAAAACTTTTCTAATATTCTAAGTATGATAAATAAATGTTTGTGTCCCAAAATTCTCACTTCCCATATCTTCCCTTTGTATATATTCAGAGGTAGAAGTAATCCCAAAAGTTGAGTTGAAAGTTTGGAATGATTGCAATATTGCTTGTAATCCCCTTGTGAGTAAAAATAATTTAGAGAGATATAATTTCACTTTAACCGTCCAGCAAATGGATTCCTTGTGTGCGATGAGCCCAAAAAGGGATCTAATGTATTGCACCTAACCTTTTAGTTCTATGATCTTACTGGTTTTGTTTTATTGTCTGTCTGTGTAGTGGTTCATTTAACGCTACTATGAATCTATGGCATGTTGAACGAGGGAGTCTTCTTCATAGCTTAAATGCTCACAGGTAATGGATGTGAACTCATTATGTCTAATAAAACTGAGGCATTCTTAATAAATAAGTGTTCTCAAAGGCGATCGCCTTATTTGTGGTTTGTTTACTTGTACTCAGTTGAACTATCAATTAGTGTTCTCAAAGGTGATCGATCGCCTTTGGCGAATGCGAGGCTAGGCGCAACCTTTGTGCCTAATACCAGCAAGGCGAGGCGACCTCGAAATGGCGAGCAAAGGCGAGTCAATGATGAGTTGTAAGTGGGAGGCGAGGTGAGCCAATAAAGGCGTCACCTTTTAAAAAAAAAAAAAAAATTGGCCCGATTTAATAATTAAAAGGTAACATTACGGTTTATTTGGAGTTTTGGACAAACCCGACTCTGTTTTCCCATTTTTCTCTCCATTTTGTAGTAGCGACTCTCTTCTCTATCTTCGTGACCTCCAGCAGGTAATTCTTCTCTCTTCCTCTTCAATTCCTCTTTCTCCTCTACTACGTGACATTCAGTAGGTATATTTTAAGCAATTGTTTTCTTCTTCTTCACTTCTTCTTTCATGTACAGTCAGCTGTGTGCAGTCTTAGTTTTTTTTTATGCTCTGTTATTTAATTTTTGCAGACTACTGCAATCTGCCTATTGTTTTTTTAATAAAAAATTCTAGTCCTTCGATGTTTATTTTTGTCCAACTCAATTTAGTTTTATAGTTATTCTACTGTTAGTTTTGAATTGAAATATTTGCTAATATGTTATTGCTATTGAAATTTTGGAAATCTATATATGCAATTAAATATTTTGGATATCTATATATTCAAATATTTTGGATATCTATTTATTAAATATTTTGGATATATGAAATTGGATATCAATATATTAAAAAAGTTGAGTGCATCGCTGCGCGGCGGGGAAGACCCTTGTTGCTTTTCGCCATCTAAAACACCTCTATCAATACCTATATACCTATTCCTTTTATTTGGGTGGGGATGTAGGGGGGGGGAGTGGAGTGAGAATGAGGTAACTGTGTATCTTTCTATAAGATCATCAAATCTCTGTATCCTTCTTGTTGAATTTTTTTTGTTTCTTACTGATTAGGTTCTCTTCCATTTTGAATCCAGGAAACCTGTTTATTTAGTTGTATTTAGTTCGAACGGTAAATACTTAGCAAGTAGGTCTTTGGATAAATGCATGAATATATCGTTAGTGAAGGAGGCAAAGATTATAAAAACTTACAATGGCGATGGCAGTAGTTTTGAAATGTGTTGAAGCAAGGAAGGCAACAAGGCTGCAGCTTCTTTTGCAAACAACAAGGTTTGTGTTTTTTATATTTGATTGTTGTGGCGATCGACTTCCATTGTGTCTGTGAGCAAGTTGAGCGCAAAAAACTTGAAGTTGCCCATTTACATGATGTTGATCAAGTTGCAGAACTTCTTACAAAGCCTCTTCTGCGTGCACTTTTTGGTAACCATTTCTCCAAGTTGGGCGTAGTAAACCTCGACGCCAACTTGTGGGGGCTTAATAACGCCTAGCATCTAAGACTCTTGTTACCTGTAGGACTTTTCTTACTTGTAGGACTCTTTTTATTTTGCCTATCAGTCTTTTTATCTTTAGAAGTGTAATTACGACGTTTCTCTACGTTGTTATTTTATTCCGAGTCTTGAATGTAATACAGTGTCTATATAACGTCCAACACAGTAATCAATACAAACAACTTAATATGCGTCCAGTTCTTCTCTTTCTCTTTACTACTAATAGGATGTTCAAGTTGAATATTGAAATGAATAAAGTTTTTACTTTTATATGCATACTCTCTTCTACTAATTGTTGGCATGCTCGTTTGTGTCATATTAATGATCATTATGTTGGAATCATGAGTAGTTTAAAATAAATCTCAATGATTAAAAAAGAATTTTGAAAAGTGTGAGGCTTGTAGTAAAGCCAAGATCACTAAAAGACCTCATTTTCAAGTTGAAAGAAAAACTGATTTATTAGAATTAGTTTACACCGTTATTTGTAACCTTGGAGAAATTTTAATTCGTGGAGGAAATAGATACTTTATCACTTTCATTGATGATTTTTCTAATTTAACATATCTTTACTTGATGAAAAATATAAGTAATGCTTTTGAAAATTTTAAAATTTATCTCCATAAGGTTGAAAATCAATTTGAAAGAAAAATAAAAAGAATTAGAAGTCACGATAGAGGCCGTGAATATGAGTCAAATGAGTTTAATTATCTTATTAGATCATTGGGAATAATTTATGAAACTACTCCTCCTTATTGTCCTACATGAAATGGTGTAGCGGAAAAAAAAATAGAACTTTGGTTGGATTGACTAATATACAATGTCATGCTTATTAAGCCAAGTGAACCTATAAATTTATGGGTGTAACTATTTTGACGGCTTGTTATGTGCTTGAATCGTGTGCCTCGTAAAAAAGTCCAAATTTACACCTTTTGAGTTGTGGAAAGGTCACAAGCCAAGTTTGAGATATTTAAGAGTTTGGAATTATCTCACCTTTGTGAGGCTAATCGATCCTAAAATTACAGAATTGAGTAAGAAAGTTACTACTTGTGTTTTTCTTGGGTATGCTTCAAATAGTAGAGTCTATAGATTTTTTAATCTTGAAGATAATATTATAAAAGAATCTGGTGATGTTATTTATCATCAAAATAAATTCCCTTTTTATTCTAAAAATAGTGGGGGTCAAAGGATTGAACAAAATATTTTGTCACTACCTTGTTATTCTGCTTCTACTTTGACACATAAAATATTGATGTTTTGAGTTAAGAAGAAGTAAACGAGCTAGAGTAGAAATAGATTTTGATCCTAATTTTCATGTTTTTTAATGTTAGAGATGAACCTCCCACCTTAAATGAAGCTTTATATTTACATGATTCTACTTTTCTGAAAAGAGGTTGTAATGAGGAAATGGAATTCCTAACTTCTAATAAAACTTGAAAATGGTTGATTTACCACCGAGTTGTAAAATAATTAATTGCAAATGGGTCTTACAAAAAAATGAAATTGAATGGATCTATTGATAAATATAAGGCTAGACTAGATGCTAAATGTTTTAAGCAACTAGAAGGTCTATAATTTTTTGATACTTTTTCTTTGATTACAAAAATTACATCCATTAAACTTTTAATTGTTATGGCTGCAATTTTTTATTTGCATATTCATCAAATGGATGTAAAAACTATTTTAAAAACTGGAGACCTAAAAAGGAAATTTATATGGAACAACTGAGCATTTTGTAAAGGCAAACCAAGAAAGCAAAGTATGTAAACTTACTAAATTCCTATATGACTTGAAATAGGCACAAAAGTAATGACATGAAAAGTTTGATTCCTACATGATTAAAATTGGTTTTGAAACATATGAATGTGATAAGTGCATATATCATAAGTCTTGAAATAATTTACATGTTATTATTTGTCTATATATTGATAATTTATTGATCTTTGACTCTAAAGTGAATGTTATTGATGAAGCTAAAAAAAATTCTTAGAAGCCATTTTGATATGAAAGATCTTGGTGAGACAAATTTTATTCTTGGAATAAAAATTACTTTCTTGATTGCAAGCATGTTGTAACTTCTTTTTATTAAAGTGTTCATTTATTTCCTGTTCAAAGTGGAAATGATGTGATAAATTAAAAGGATTATGCTAGTTTAATTGAAAGTTTGAGGTATGTGATTTATTGCACTAGGCATGATATTTTATATGCGGTAGGAATACTTAGTTGATTCACAAAAAATCTAGGTAATGAACATTGGCATGTTATAATAAGAGTTATGAAATATTTAATTGGGTAAAAAAACTGGTAATTTATTCTATAAAAAAGATAATGTTGTACTTGAAGGATTTTCTGATGTAGATTGAAAACTTTATTAGGTGATTCATGTTCTACCACTAGTTACATTTTTACTTTGGGTGGTGGTGCTATTTGTTGGAAATCAAAAAAGCAAACAATAATTGCTAACTCTACTATAGAGCTTGAACTAATAGCTTTAGCATGAGCTAGTGAGGAAGCAAATTGGCTGAGAGATTTATTAATTATTTCAAACACCTTCTTTTGAAAAATTAATTCCTCATATTTTAACTAATTGTGATAGCGCTGCTGCAATCGGTAGAGTTCAAAATCGTTATTACAATGGTAAATTCAGACCTAAAAGGAGGAAACATAGTAATGTAAGATCATATTTCACAAGTGATACCATTATTGTTTATTATGTCAAATCTTGGGATAATCTTGCATATCCTCTTACTAATGCTTTAACAAGAGAAAAGATCTGGAGCATATCAAGGGGAATGGGATTAAAGTCTATAAATCCCTGAGTCATATATGAGGAAACCCAACCTGGGACTAGAGATCCTATAACCAGGTACAATGGGAAAACAAATCATATGATGACTTGTTGTAAAAAAAATGCACTATTTTGTCACGCCCTAAGGCTATCCCCTTGACGTAACACGGGACCTAGGATCAAGAGTGGCCCCAAACTAACCCTGTCTCTGGCATATCATAAGCATACTTAGAGATACTAAATAAATCATGAACTAGGCGGAAGCTAAAACAATAGTTAACTGAAAGTGGGGAATACCCAACTAATCTGAATATATATAAATCATACTAAGAGTTTTAACAACTGAAAGATAAACTAACAATCCAAGTTGATACTACTACTATGTCTGAAAGCCTCTAACTAAGTTGAGTTACTGATTCCCCCAGCTAGCTCTAACAAAACTGAAAACTCGAATATAAAGACTGAAATGACAGCATGTCTATTGTCCTCGAAGTATGAGGACGCACCACTAAAGCTGCTGAAAGCGGATCGAGGATCGATCTAAGCGTGATCTGGATGCTAAGTACCTGAACCTATATCATGAAAGGATGTAGCGCGGAGTATGCGTTAGTACTTGAATTCACTGAGCAAGCAGGATATAGATATTAAGTTGAACAAACATATATAAGCTAAAATAAGGCATAACTGAACAATACTGTAAATATTGAATGTAACTGAAATAGCTAAATTGAATGCACTGACCAAGTACTAACCATAAAAATAACATGTTGAACTGAATACTGAAGTATAACTGAAAACCTGGTAAATGCACTAAGAGTCTGACTGTAGGAGCTATTATTAACCGACATAAAACCACGTGAGCTAAGCGTGGAGTTCGATGTATACGCTCGAGAGGACCCAATATACCTTACCAGGGGTATAAAGGCATGACTGACGTGATCAACAAATATGATGCCCAACAGAGGGGACTTATACTCCTACAGAGGCATGTAGTTCTGGGACTATGAGGGTACGCTGAACCCTAGTCCAACTCGGTGCTAAGCCTACTCCTAACTGGAAATGTATATGACACAACATAACTCAAATACTAAATAACTCAATGTTCTGACATTCAAATCTAAGAATGCAACATTTAGGAACTGACAATGTAACATTCAAAAGCTGGAGCATGTGTATCTGTTTAACTGACCTAGAAAGTATAATTCAAGAACTAAGAGAATCTACACAACTAGAGTTCTGAGTTTCATGCAAGGAACTAAGTAAACTTTCAAGAAAACATGATAATTCGATTACGAATACTACAACAGCTAAATCACAACAATTATCCAAGGTTTAGAAACCCTAGGTCTAAAAAAGATATGGAGAATCAAGGATCTGAATGAGTTCTAGGGACCTAGTGGATGAAAGGAACTCACTAGCCCATGACGAGATTCACGGAGAAATCCTTTGGATTTTAGGGCTGAACTGAAGAAAATCTCCTGCTTGTTCCTGAGGGGTTGGTCGACTCTTTCTCCTCTTTTGCTCTAAGTTTTGGTGAATTTTGGAAAATAAATAATTTGGGGTAAGTTCTGACTAATTTACTACGCTTAAACTGGGTAAAATGATGTAGTTTAAATGTCCAATGCATAGGAAAAAGACCAAAACGACCCTAACTTAAAATCTGATGGGGGCCTTCCACGGACCCAATGACGAACCGTCAAAGGTACCACGGCCCGCCAAATGGGTGGGTAGTGGTTCTTGGCCAGTGACTACTGGTTCTGGGGAGGTCCAACCACGAGCCCTACCACGGCCCTTGTGAAGGACCACGGATCGTGAAGGCCACTGTGGTTCTTCACTTGGGATGGGGTCTGCTGGCTTAGGTCCACGGACGCCACCACAGCATGTCATCAAGACCAAGGCCCGTAGAGGGATCTGTGGTCTAATGTCTGAACCTTGAGTGGTTCTGTACTTCCTACACGTGCCTTCCCACATCTCGTGAGGTGGTCCACGGCCCGTGAAGGGCTTCGTGGTCCACCACTGCTGGGAGGGTGTGAACCACGATAACGATGATGGACCATAGTCATGATCACGGCCCGTGAAACCCTCAGTGTTTAACATATTTCTGTTATTTCTACTGCAAAGTCCAAGTTTGATTTTTGAGGTGTTACAATATCTCCCGCTTGGGAACATTCGTCCTCGAATGAAGCCTAAACTAGTTGAGTATGAAGGTAATGAGGTTCAATCCCTACCACTAAGTACTAGAAATTGATATATGACTGAACTGAGTTCCAAGAACATGCATATATGATGAAATGCTAGAACAACTGAAGGAACATGATACTAAGACTGATTTTACGCAAGAGTAAACTAAGATACTGAATAGGAACTATTCCCTTAAACTGAAACAGAATCGGAAGGAAAGAGATGAGGATACTTAGCATTCATGGCTGCTTCTGCTTCCCAATTAGATCCCTCTACGGACTGACTTCTCAACAAAACCTTCACTAAAGCTACTTCTTTATTCCTCAACCTACAGACCTGACAATCAAGAATTTCAACTGGCACATCTTCATAAGTGAGACTATCCTTCACAGCCACACTCTCTAATGGTACTATCGATATTGGATCGCCCACACACTTCTTCAACAAGGAAATTTGAAAGACTGGATGGACTGCTGCTAGTTTTGGTGGCAACTCTAACTCATAGGCCACATTACCCACCCTTTTCAAGATTTTGTAAGGACCTACATATCTAGGACTGAGCTTCCCTTTCTTGCCAAATCTCATCACCCCCTTCATAGGTGACACTTTCAGGAAAACCCAATCATCAATTTCAAACTCTAAGTCCCTTCTCTTCACATCTGCATAGGACTTCTGACGACTGAGCTGTCTTAAGAATATATCTGATGAACTGAACTTTCTCCATAGCTGCATGTACCGAATCTGGCCCAATCAATGTTGCTTCACCTTCTTCAAACCAACCAATCAGAGATCTACATCTACACCCATATATTGCCTCATACGGGGCCATCTGAATACTGGAATGGAAGCTATTACTATAGGCAAGCTTTATGAGAGGTAGGTGATCATCCCAACTACCCTTGAAATCGATCACACAAGCTCTCAACATGTCCTCCAAGGTCTGAATGGTACGTTCTGCCTGACCATCTATATGTGGATGAAATGTTGTACTGAGATTTACCTGGGTACCAAGACCTTTCTGTAACGATTTCCAGAAATGAGAGGTAAACTGAGGACCTCTATCTAAGATGATAGACAAAGGAACCCCATTCAACCTGACTATCTCATTGATGTAGAGTTTGGCATAGTCTTCCACTAAATTTGTAGTCTTGACAGCCAAGAAGTGAGTGAACTTAGTGACTCTGTCCATTATCACCCAAATTGAGTCATGATGTATGTGAGTACAAGGTAAACCCATAATGAAGTCCATGTTTATCACTTCCCTTTTCCATGTAGGAATGTTAATCTCTTCAGTCATATCTCCTGGTTTCTGATGTTTTACCTTAACTTGTTGACAGTTACGACACTTAGCCACAAAATGTGATATGTCGCTCTTTATGTCGTTTCACCAAAAGACTTCCCATAGATTATGGTACATCTTAGTGGCACATGGATGAATGGAATTCCTAGAGCTATGGGCTTCTTTAAGGATTTGCTGCCTTAACTCACCCATATTAGGAACACATAAGCGACCCTGATAACGAAGCACACCATATCCCCATTGGGAGAAAACCTGAACTTTCTGCTGATGGACTGAATCTTTCAACTAAACTAACATAGGATTACTATCCTATTTTTCCTTAACCTACACTACCAATGAAGATTCTGATCTATTCTGGACCATCACACCACCATCTGACATGTCCGTAAGGCCAACTTCTAAGCGAGAAAGCCAGTGAACATCTTTTGCTAATTCTTTCATTTCTTTCACAACATGTGCTACACTACCCATAGATAGTCTACTGAGAGCATCAACCACTCTATTGGCCTTACCAGGATGGTAAAGCACATTCATGTCGTAGTCCTTGAGGAATTCAAGCCATCTCCTCTGACGAAGATTCAACTATTTCTGGATGAACACATACTGGAGTCTCTTATGTTCTGTGAATACATCAACATGAACACAATACAAGTAGTGTATCCAAATCTTTAGGGTAAATACTACAGTTGCAAGCTCGAGGTCGTGAGTCAGGTAGTTCTTCTCATGGACCTTAAGCTATCTAGAAGCATAATCTATGAGCTTACCTCGTTGCATCAACACACAACCTAGGCCGACCCTAGATGCATCACAATAAATCACATAACCATCTAAACCATCTAGTAAGGTCAAGATCGGAGTTGTAGTCAACCTAGTCTTTAGTTCTGAGAAACTTTTCTCACACTCATCTGACCACTGAAATTTGACCTTCTTCTAAGTCAACTTGGTCAATGGAGAAGCTATGGATGAAAATTATTTAACACATCTCCTATAATAACCGGCCAAACCCAAGAAACTTTTGATATCTATTGGAGAGGTGGGTCTGGGCCATTTCTTCACTACCTCTATTTTCTGAGAATCCACTCAGTTTCCTTCGCTAGATACCACATAACTAAGGAAAGCGGCCGACTGTAACCAGAATTCACACTTGTTGAACTTAGCGAATAACTGGCGATCCTTGCAAGTTTGCAGAACAACTCTTAGATGAGTCGCACGCTCCTCCTCACTCCAAGAATAAATGAGGATATCATCAAAAAATACAATGAGGAACAAGTCTAAATACTGTTTGAACACCCTATTCATTAAGTCAATGAAAGCTATAAGAGCATTGGTTAGTCCAAAAGACATAACTACGAATTCATAATGATCATACCGAGTTCTTAAGGCTGTCTTCGGAATGTCACTATCTCTGACTCTAAGCTAATGATAGCCAGATCTGAGATTTATCTTAGAAAAGTAACTAGCACCCTAAAGTTGGTCGAACAAGTCATCAATTCTAGGGATGGGATATTTATTCTTGATGGTGACTTTGTTCAACTACCGATAGTCAATGCACATTCTAACAGAACCATCTTTCTTTTTCACGAACAACATTGGAGCACCCCCCATGGAGATATACTAGGTCTGATGAAGCCCTTATCTAGAAGGTCTTTCAAGCTCTTTCAATTCCTTAAGCTCGGTTGGGGCCATTCTATAAGGAGGAATCGAAATAAGCTTGGTATCTGGAAGGAGACCTATTTCGAAGTCGATTTCCCTATCGGGACGAACTCCGGGTAGATCTTCTGGGAACACTTTTGGAAACTCATTTACTATTGGGACTGACTCAAGAGTTGGGGTTTCAGATTTTGAATCCTTAACCAGAACAAGATGATAGACATACCCTTTGGAAATAATTTTATAGGCCTTAAGGTAAGAGATAAATCGATCCATAGGAACTGAACTACTACTCTTCCATTCTAAGACTCGCTCGCTTGCAAACTGAACCGAATGATTCTACTTCTACAATCAACTGAGGCATAACAGGAATGTAACCAATCCATGCCTAGAATGATATCAAAATGTACCATTTCTAATTCTACAAGATCTGCTGAGGTGACTTTCTGAGAAACTGTGACAGGACAATTTCTATATACCATCTAGTTATAACTGGGTCACCAACTGGAGTAGAGACTGAGAATGGTTCTGAAAGAGTTTCTAGACTGACACTGAAGTTTACTACTATATAGGGAGTTACAAAAGACAGTGTAGCCTCTGTGTCTAACAATGCATAAACATCTAAATGAAAGACTCGTAACGTACCAGTGACTATATCAGGAGAATCTTGCTAGTCCTAGCGAGCCTGGAGAGCATACAACCTGTTCTGGTGTTGACCGCCACCTGTACCAGACAAAGCACCCTACTAAGTTGGGCGACGTGTTTGTGCTGCTGGAGTAGTAGACTGAGACATGTTGTTATTACCTTCTTGCCCCTGCATGGAAGAAGGGCAATCCTTTAACCTATGGTCAGATTGACCACACCCAAAGCACCCTTCATTGCCTGCAAAACACCACCCAGATGCTTCTTACCACACTTTAGCCAGATGGTTCTTACCACACTTTGGAGAAGTTGGAAAAGTCATGTTACCTGAATTACTCCCCTGAGACTTAGAGCCTGATGCCCTACCTTTTTTATCCTGTTAAAACCTGGGGGGTGGAGTACTAGTTGGGGCTGTTGACCTCTTCTGAAACTGTGGGCCATTTCCACCACCCGATTTCTGCTGAGAGTATTCATAATATCATGTTCTGGCCTTCTTGTTGTCCTTAGACATTTCCCTAAGCTTATCTCTCTCAACCTGCAGAGCATGAGTCATAAGCCTAGAGATATTCATATCCTCTAGTAGCATAGCATTCCTGCACTCTGTCTTCACCAAGTCGGATACCCCAAACAGAAACTTACTCATATATTCCCTTGGATCGGCAACCATATGTGGAGCATACCTAGAAAGTTTAGTGAACTTCAGCCCGTACTCTTGGACTGACATTGTACCTTGTCTCAATTTCATAAACTTCTGAGCTTTAGCCTCCCTCAACTCTGTCGGGAAGAACCTGTCAAGAAAAGCTCCAGTAAAACACTCCCAAGTCACAGGAGCTGCATCCGCACCCCTGATTTCTTTCCACTGAGTGTGGGTTATATCCTTAAGCTGGTAGGATGACAACCCCACCCTATCATTACATGTCACTTGCATCACTCCAAAGATCTTCTTGACCTCATCAATGAAGTTTTGTGGGTCCTCATACACCTACGACCCTAGAAACTCAGGCGGATTCATCCGAAAAAAAGTCTCAAACTCTAGCTGCAGCTGATCCTCATTTAGTGTTGGTAGGAATTGGGACCTGCTGATTGTTCTGATTGGCCACACTCTAAGTTAAAAGATGGATCGCATTCTGAAATTCTGCATTCGTAACCTCATGGTCCTGGAGTGGAGGAACTCTGTTGCATTGCATGCATTCACATTTTGTGCGTAAGCTCTTCGAGGAGGCATAATCTAAAACGCATAACGATGGATTAGAAAAGATAAATTGGATCATACCCACGAACGATAAAAGAAGCAAAGAAAGTGAAGTTTTTGTTAAAACACTTCATAGCCTTCCTCTCATAGATGTGGTGCACTTCACACCCATGAAAGAGACTCTACTTAAGTATAACTAAAAACCTGGTGAATCCACTAAGATTCTAACTGTGGGAGCTACTAGTAACCGACATAAAATCATGTAAATGTGGAGTCCAATGTATATGCCCCATCAAGAGGACCCAATATACCTTGTCAGGGGTATATAGGCATGACTGGCGTGATCACTAAATGTGATGCCCAACAGAGGGGACTTATACTCCTACGGGGGAACATAGTTCTGGGATTATGAGGGTACATTGAACCCTAGTCCTAATCGTTGCTAAGCCTACTCCCAATTCGAAATTTATATAACACAACATAACTAAAATATTGGATAGCTCAATGTTCTGACATGCAAATCTGAGAATGCAACATTTAGGAACTTGACAATGTAGCATTCAAAAACTGGAGCATGTTTATCTGTTTAACTGACCTAGCAATTGTAATTCATGAATTAAGAGAATCTACACAACTAGGGATCTGAGTTTAATGCAAATAACTAAGTAAACTTTCAAGAAAAGGTGATAATTCAATTATGAATACTACAACAACTAAATCACAACAATTATCCAAGGTTTTAGAAACCCTAGGTCTAAACAAGATATAGAGAATCAAGAATCTGAATAAGTTTTAGGGAACTAGTGGATGAAAGGAACCCACTAGCCCACATACCTGGTGATGACATTCAAGGAGAAATCCTTTTGATTTCGGGGCTGCTAAAGAAAATCTCATGCTTGTTCATGAGGAGTTAGTAGACTCTTTCTCCTCTTTTGCTCTAAGTTTTGGTGAATTTTGGATAATAAATTATTTGGGGTAAGTTTTGACTAATTTACTAGGCTTAAACTGGTAAAACGACGTAGTTTAGGTGTTAAACGACGTAGTTTAAATGTCCAACGCACTGGGAAAAGACCAAAATGACCCTAACTTTAAATCTGATGGGACCTTTCCACGAACCCAATGACAGACTGTCAAAGGGACCACGGCTTGTCAAATGGTTCGTGTTTCTTGGCCAGTGACTATTGGTTCTGGGGAAGTCCAACCACGAGCCGTACCACGTCCTATATAAAGGACCATGAACCGTGAAGGCCACCGTGGTTCTTCACTTGGGTTGTAGTCTGCTGGCTCAGGTCCACGAATGCCACCATGGCCCGTCATCAAGACAACGACCCGTGGAGGGCTCTGTGGTCTGATTTCTGAGCCTTGGATGGTTCTGTACTTCCTCCACGAGCCTTCCCACAGCTCGTGAGGTGGTCCACGGCCCGTTAAGGGCTCCGAGGTCTACCACTGTTAGGAGGGTGTGAACCACGATATGGGTGATAGGCCGTTATCCTGATCACGGCCCATGAACCCCTCTGTGGTTCACCTGTTTCTATTTTTTTTCTGCCTCAAAGTCCAAGTCTGATTTATGAGGTGTTTTACGATTTTTTATTCGCTCCATATGACTTGAGTGCATTTTTTTCTAATGTAAATTGTGGAGGTTGAGTTTAAAAACTCATAATGAAACATATGTAGTCCGTATGGATGGAGTGTTAAACTTATTGGAGCATTCTCGACAGATTTCACCAATATGAATATGGAAGTAGGCAGCTTCCTATTAGAATTTGGCTTATTCTCAAAAGAACTCATGACATCGGGATAGCACAAGGTCGTAATGTGCTTACTTTTAAATCTTATGTCAACACCTGATTATCATGTGTAAGTAGTCATATTTTATTTTCCTTAAGCAATGATAGTTCAAGTCTAAGACTATTATGACATTGGAGTAAAAATTATTGTTTTACTAAGTGAAAGTTCAATGCAGATGTTTTGCCTCGAACCTATACCCTGGACTTGGTTGGCACTGATCAGAACCATTGTTGGTCCCAATCGAACCTTTCTCCTGATTAACTATGGTACATATGACTTTATATAATATGTGGAAACTTTAATAGCATAGAATTTCAAAACATTTAAAGAGTTTAAAACAACTATTTGAGAATACTTAATACATATAGTAAACATTGAGCAAAACATCTAAGTATTGAAACTATCTACCTTCCTTTCCATGAAGCCTCTACTGTCTAAAGATAGATGATGGGACAAGACCCACGACACCTCAAATACTACTAAAACTAGAGAATAAACTGGAGTCCTCCAAAAGCAATGAGGTCTCACCAAAATCTGACGAGCGGATGTGGTAATCTCAACGAAATACTTGTTAATGATCCTAAGTACATGAATCTGCATCATGAAAAGATGCAAGTCCAATGACATCAATACATTGAATGTACGGTATGTAATAGGGCTATACAAAAAAATTAACTGAACTGAAAGAGGTTGAAAGTAACCTGATTGGAAGTGTAGCTCAAACATGAGGTAAAATCATTTAAGCTTTACCATATAAGATATGGAATAGAAACAATATAAAAAATAATATAATATACTTTCTTGGGGAGTTTCTCTAATTGACAACCAAAACTATGAGCTTAGTAATGATACAACATTCTGCCCACGTTGTGAGAGCCATCTTATACCTTGTCGGGGTATATAGGACAACAACTATAATTTATGGATTCATTACACATGCCTTATAAAGAGGAAGTGAGGAGTCATATGAAAGTCGATACGATCCTATCCTACATTGGATATATAGTTTATGGGGATTTAAGTTAAAATAAACTCTTACCCAATTTGGTGCTCAATAGTATTCCCAAAATAATCAATATCAATTATGCTCAATAGCCCTGTTTAGGGAACTGGTCTTTATTTCACTTTACTTTACTAAAATGATTTTCGGAAAATCAATTATGCTTTTTTATTCTCAATCGCCAAATAGAACATATGAAACCATTTATGTTGTTTTAAAAACCCTTTCCAAATCATGAATTTAAATGCTCATGGACTCACTTTCCATGTCCGAAATTAATGTATAGGAAAAACTCATATAGAAACCTTTTTAAATATATGACTTCAATAAATATGGTTCATTAATAATGAAAGCATGAACAATAGTGTAAGAATCAACATGCATAAGAAAATCAAATTCCCAATGATTAAGCAACTGGAACTTAGGATAAGAAAACACAAAACAAATTCAGATTTCAAGAGACTATGGTCTTTTAGTGACTGAATTTAGATGTAGGGCATGAGGACTAACTTAGTGCATCACTATGAGTAGCCTTACATACCTTAGTAACGAGTCTTGAAGAAAAATCTCGAAAGATGAAGTGTGTAGAAGAATCTTGAATTGAAAACCTTAGGTATCGTGAAAAGAATCTTCAACTTGAAGCCAAGAAATCCCTTTCTTGGAGTTCTTGATCTTTAGAAGAAGGATAATTAGGGATTTTGAGAATTTCAATACGTATAATGATGTTATTAGGTTATAATATGGACTTAGAAAGGTTAATTCATGGTAAAAGGTCAAGAATAACCTTCTGGAAACATAAGAATAGCATATAAATCAAAGAAAATGACCTTTTAATGAATTGTATCGGTCAAATTAGTGATCTCAAGGTCCTCTCATCGAAATATTTGGAAGTTCGCCAATTGGGGATTTCGATCGCCAAAATATCCAAAGATTTGAGGTTTTAAGGCTATTTCAGCGAGCTAATTCGGCGATTCGTCAAATCATTCAGCGAGTTGCCAAATGGGCAAGTGTCACACCAAATTTCTTAGCCTGCACATAATCCAATAAAATAACCATAACTTCTTATTCCAAAGTCTGATTGGTGCAGACTTGGTGGGTTGGAAAAAAAGACTCATATAACTTAATTTGATAGGTCGTGGTCACCTAACTCTTTATATGTTGAGAGATATGCTCATTTGAAGTTGACCTTTATATGAACTCATGCAAGAACTTAGCCGATAGAAATGCTTTGCACTTGGCTTGGTGTTTGAGGTCCCTTATAACCCTAGATAACTTTTGATACCCTTGATATACTTGGATATGGACCTTACTACATATGAACAAGTAGTGCATCACCTGGTTCAAGCTCATATTCTTATGATGAACGATTCAAATTTTAAGAGTAGAGTTGCAAGGTGTTACAAAATGATTCGAGTCTTAGCATTTAATATTAAAATGAGTAAGAAATTATTGTTTTTTATATAGCATTTTAATATTATAAAATGTATTTTTAGGGATGGCAGGGATCACATTAGTGCACCATTCCTTGGCCTTTACTGTTTGTATCTCTTTTTCGGTGAATTACTTTGCACATTGAATTGTGCAGTAGTTTGGCAGCAATTGCGTTTTCACGTTAGTGGCATTTGGTGGTCCACATTACTTCACTCTTTATTCTTTCATTATACCTTGTAACTTATGTAATCTTTAGTCTATTTATCTTCTCGATTTACTTCACCATTATTTTTCTGTTCATTGTAAGGAAGACTTCATCACCTATAAGTAGTGGTGGTTTTCCTTTATTGTTGATACAAGAAAATATAGATTGCATAAAAGTTAGTTATAAAATAAAGTTCTCATTAGTTAAAGGGGAGTGTTCTTTTTGTGGACTTTTGGACTCAACTCTTATCCAGAGTTTGTTTAGTTATACTTTGTGAATTAGCTATTGTAAGATCTTGGGCATATTTTTATGCTTCAAAGCCAAATGAAACCCTCCTTTAACTAAATTTGAGTAGAAATTTCGTTGTGTTTGTAGTTATTTAGTCTTGTCTATGCTATTTTGGCTAACCAAAGTGTTAGGTGTTTGTATGTTGGAAAGTGTGTAAATTGGAACTCTGAACATAAAGAAATGGAAGGAAATTGAGGATGAAGTCAGAACCAAGTGTGCACGTCAGAAGGAGAACTAAAGAAGGAACCCAACTCCGCTTTCTCTCTGTGTCACGAAAATAAATTGAAACCAGACGCCTCTGAAAAGCCTCAGTGTTGCGGAGCTATCGTGGATCAGGATAAAATGCAAAATAGGCAAGTCTTCCTTGACCACGCATCGGGGACCTGCAGACCAAAATTTTGCCGCATTTTTCCAACCAATAAATAAACCCTTCTTTTTTGTATTCTGA
>JAJOOO010024797.1:0-14736 GCA_029582685.1 Solanum piurae
CTGCAATCCATATTGCTTCTAATCCTATATTTCATGAAAGAACTAAACACTTTGACATTGATTGTTATTTTGTTAGAGAAAAGATACTACAAAAGATGATCAAAACACAGTATGTGTCAACTAAAGATCAGCTAGCTGATCTACTCACCAAAGGTTTATGGAAAGCTCCACATTTGCATCTTATGTCCAAGCTGGGATTAAAAGACATATTTCAGCCACCAGCTTGAGGAGGGGTGTTAAGCAATGTGAAGCTATGGTAGTTATAAGTTTGTTAGAAAAGTTGTTACAAAAGTTAGTTATAACTAACTATAGTTAAAGTTAAAGTTAACTAGTCTAGTTAGTTAAATAATTGTAATTGCTACACTATATATAGTAAAGCTTAGCATACATTGTGTAAGGTTTTACATTCAGTCTGTAAATCTAATATACAACTTTACTTCTTCTTAGCTTAACCTTGTGAAGTTCACCATTGTTAGAGCATAACAGATCCAATATCGCTAAAGGTTTTAGGGACATATACAAAGAGTGTTAATTGTCGCTAAATATATTATCGTTAATTAATTGTTACTAAAGATCATTTTTGATGCAGTGACAAGATTGTTGTCACTCTTTGTTAAATTGATTGATTTTTAAAATTAAATTAATTTGAATTAATATAATTGTTTACAATTAAACTTTTGATATTCAAAAATGAACAAAGAGTATTATAAATTAGTATAATTTTTCTTATATTAATATGGTAGAAACATATTTTAAAATATTGATTAAAATTTAAGTAATTTGACTTTCGAAATATGAAACTTGAAAAAGTTCATTTTGGGATGGAGTGAGTATTCCAATGGACTCTGTCGGTTAATTAATTTTAAAAAGATACACATAAATTTCTAAATTCTTATTATCTTAAACTAAAAATAAAATTATAATTAAATTATTTCGTATTACATTCATTTTAACACAGAATAAACAAATTAAGAACCAAGAAAACAAAGTTGAATTTCTTGAAATAATATATAGTCACAACAATATTAATTATATTCAACCAGTCTTAGGAGATGGAGCTGGTCTTTTGCTTGGAGGTTTTGAAACTTTTGCTCTTGCTCCATTTGGAAGTTCAAAATCATCATCATTCTCTTCTTCTTCTTGTTCTTCTTGTTCATCTTCTTCTTCTTGTCCAATATCATCACTTGGTGGTATATTTGTTGGTTGTTCTTGATTTTGTGTATTATTTCCTTGTTCATTTACTACTATTATATGTTCTTGATCTTGTACATCACTTTTTGGCCCAACTTGGTCTTCTTTTGGCACATGTATTATTGTTAGTCCCAAGTCATCTCCTAGTGGTACATTTCTTGCTGGCCCTTGGTCATTTTCTGACAAAATTGAATATACACACATATATATAAAATCATGAAAAGATTATAAAGCATGTTGTCTCTATTAGTTTAAGCTTTTGATGTTGCAGAAGATTTTGCGAGTTAACTTGAACACACATATATATCAAAATTATTGAGCCCGTTGCTTGTTTGACAAAATTTTTGACCCTG
This sequence comes from Solanum piurae, assembly GCA_029582685.1. NCBI lineage: Eukaryota > Viridiplantae > Streptophyta > Magnoliopsida > Solanales > Solanaceae > Solanum > Solanum piurae. Next base: position 1,545 of record JAJOOO010024797.1, read on the forward strand.
TTACTTGTTCCATGGGCAAATTTTCAAGGTTAAAAGTCAAAATTTGAAGTATTATTCAGAAGGTAAACAAGGTCAAAAGTTCAAAAGCACCTATATTCAAGGCGATTGTTGTATATATATCACTTGACAATATCACACCATATATATAAAGAATATCTTTAGGTTATTTTAGTCCAATAATTGATATCAATGACAATAATTTGGTGAAATGAGTATATATATGTAGTAATGTAGATAGCATGAGACCTGTCTTATTGCCTATGTCTATTTTAAGGGTTGGTTTACTATTTTAACTCAGTAGCTTGAAGATACACACATATGATGGGTTTTTCTTTTTAATAAAATGAGTCTCACTCTATGATAATTAAAAAAGAGAGTCAAAAGTACGGATTAAAATAAGTTATCCAACTAAGAAATGGTTAAAGAATCGTTATGTAGCATCTGAGAATAAGAAAACGGACATATAAAAAAAGACTTTGCTAGACATAATATTTTTTATTCTTACCATTAGAAACAAGGTTTATGAATAGATCTTGATTCTTGTTCTTCGTATCCTCGATGAAATTGGCCATCTTGCTATTTTTCCCCTTAGCTATTATCTCATTAATTAGATCAAATGAGCTTTATAAGAGATTATAAATGTTGAAAGGTTCGATACATACTTTTTCTTTAAAATATAATATATAGTTGGAGAATTATACAAGTGGATTAGTTAGTAAATCATTATTTTATACAAGGGGGCCTTTATATAATTAGCGTTCACACGAGTCTTTCTATATATTTCCCATGTACAAGTTTGAAATGAGTGTAATGTTTAGATTTTCAATTGTACCATATTCATGTGTGAACGTAGATGTTTTTACTACCAATTTGATACAATTTTGACTAATTAATGTTGGTCTATTCAACTATCTTATAAGAGGTCAACATGTTTTGGGTAGACTTGATACCAAGGAAAATGTTTTCTTTTATTTAAAAGAAAATAGAAAATAAGTTGATTTCTTACTTTTTTTTAAAAATAAGTTGATTTTTTTTGTGTGTGTTTAGTACCTAAGAATATTACTTTCTCTTTTTAATTTGTTTGTTCTGTTTTTCAGTTTTTTTTTTTAATGCTAGGATTTCAATTAATTGGAGTGATTTAAGATACTAAGGCTAATTCTATATGTGTGAGTATCTATATTCCTCTCCCCGCAATTCATTTTCTCTGTCTATAAAATTTCCCCACGAACTAATAAGTTATGTACGAAAAAAAGAGCAACTTTCATATATATAATTGCGCTCCATAGCAAATTTTGTGTTTGCTATGACTATTAATATGTATATTTCGCTATACATATATAAAAGAAGCAATTGTATAATCTGTTTCGGTATACATATACAAAAGAATCAATTGTATAATTTGTGTTTGTATAAAGTGAGAAAGAGAGAAAGACAAAAAGAAAACTAGCAGGGGAAGATCTGTATTTGTATAATCATAAGTGTATAGGACGAAAATATATGTATTTGTATTTTTATATACAATTTTCTCTCGCTTTATACAAACACAAACACAATTTATACATTTGTGTTTGTATAAAGTGAGAGAGGCGAGCGAGATCTGGGAGAGGCGAACAAAAAGATATGTATATATACAATTTTCTCTCACTTTATACAAACACAAACACATTTTATACATTTGTGTTTGTATAAAGTGAGAGAGGCGAGGAGAGATTGTCCAACAAGAAACGAGAGTCGCGAGCAAGAAATTCAGGGAGAGAGGCAAAATGGCAACAGTTTTCTACGGGTTACAATTAAATCAAACAGTGATTATAGCATTTAATTTGAATTAATAGTTTGCTATTTTATACAATTTTTCCGGAAAAAAAATCATGTTTTTTAATTAATTTCCATTCGTGAGTGAGTGAGAGCTAGAATATGAATTCAATTACGCTCGTTCATGTATATTTAATTTGAACTCATTAACTCCTATGAGTTATTCGTCTATTCTCATAATCATTTGATTTTCATTAGCTATATGTTTATGGATGAAAAGTATGCATTATTTATAAAAAATATTTATGATTTTTCCTTCAAAGAAGATTTTTTTATGATTTCTTTCAAGGAACTTGCTTATAAAAGAGAAACCTATATGATTTAAGTCAAGACTTTACAGTATGATTTATGAACTATAATTTGAGCTAATTAAGGCTCTTCAGTATTAGACATGAACTATGGTTTAAACCAAGATCTCATGACATGCATGATGTAATTTATACAACTTATGATTTCGATTCAAGCCAAGATAATCTTCAACTCGCACTACCTTAAAGAAGATTTTTACACGAAACTATATACGTGGACAATCGAATCTTGGATCTTGTTCTTTGTATATGTGAAGAAATTAGACATCTTTCTTTCTTTAATTTCTTGCTATTTTCCCCAAGGATTGAAGGATAAAAATGAGTTTTATATCTCTAGACATTTTGTGTAACGAATTAAAAAAAGAAAGAAAAGATCTTTATACAGAGATTAAGCATTAAAACTAAGGTTGAATAATTACCTTTTTTAGAGCAAATTTACCACTAGACATAGCGTCTAGCGGCCTTTTATTAATTAAAATTAAACAGACCTTGAGAACCATATGAGAAATTATTAATTTCTAGTCATGATACCTACAAGCTACTCGTTCATATAATATTCACATAATAGTTGTATATACGTGTATAAACAAAGTCACACATCGACTAATTGATAAAAGGTAAGTTACATATGGGTGTAATTGTACAAATAAATGTTGCACAATTAAATTGTTCTTTTTTAAAACAGATTAAGAATTACAATCTTAAATAATAATCACAACATTAATTATTATCGACCAGTCTGAGGCCTAGGAGCTGGTCTTTGGCCTGGAGGTCTTGAAACATTTGCTCTTCCTCCACCATCATCATCATTCTCTTCTTCTTCTGCATTTTTTTTATTTTTTGGTACATCACAATCATATTATTATTTCAAAAAAAAAAATTGTAGAAAAGGTAATAATTAAACGAATAAAAAGTGTGTTATCTCTAAGTAATCTTACCTTTAGAAAATTTTCCACAAGAAACAATGTAAACAAACAAATCTTCAATCTTCTTCTTTGTATCTATGAAGAAATTAGCCATTTTATTTTATTTTTCCTTAGCTATTATCTCTCATGGATCAAATGGGATTTATAAGAGAATAATGTTTAAAGGTTCAATATTAAATAGTATACTTTTTATTTAAAATATAATCTAGTTGAGAACGTTACAAGTTGTTAGTTTGTATATGATACTTTTCGTTTTTCGAAAGTCAAATAGTTTAAGTTTAATAAGAAATTTGCGCATGGAATCTTCAAATTTTTTAAATGAAATTTATATATTTGTAAACTACGTAAAAAGTACTATAAGTTAAAATAATTGATAATTCAAAATGTTTAAAAGATCTATAAAAAGCTTAAGGTCAAATATAGATTTGTTTGAATCTCGAAATTTAAAAAGTATCACATAAAATGAGACGGATGGAGTAATATTTATTATTTTATATATACAAGGGGCCTATTTATCTTTCCTATGTACAAGTTGGAATTGAAGATAATTTTTATATTTTAAATTGTATAAAATTCATGTGTGAACGTAGATATATTCTTGAGTACTACCAATTTGATACAATTTGACATATTTTATATTCAACTATATTACAAGAGGGAATAAACACACGTCTGATCAACATGTCCTGTTTGACGTATAAGAAGGTATTATAGGGTGTTTTAGGTACTGCGAAAAGTATTTTTTTATGAAAAATATTTTTAAAAATAAGTTAGTTTCTTATTTATTTACTTGTGTTCAATATATAAGTAAAAATATTATTTAGAAAGTATTTATGTATAATCTAAATAAATATTATTGGAGGTTGATGTTGGGTTGGGGTTGGGGTTTGGGGTGGAGGGGATGGAGGTTACTGGGATAGAGGTGAAGTCGAAAATCCGAACCAATCCGATCATGTACACCCCTACTAAGTAGGTGTTTGACTATATGATTTCGGATTCCAATTTCAGATTTTAATTTCAAATAAGCATTTGTATATGAAATCTACAAAAAAAAAAAAAATTAACTTCAATTTCAAATTGTTTTTTCAACTCTTTTTTAAGCGTAAAACTTGACCCATAAATTTATATAAAACTCATTTTTTTAATTTTAATTAAACAACTTTTAAATAAAAATTGGGTAAATAGAATTTAATTAAATCCACGGACGTCCTTCAGTTAGAATTGATGAAGTTTGTCGGTTCACTAAATTCAATCCACATTAAACGACATCGATAAATCCATCAATTCTGATATAAAAAAAAATACATCATCTGTCAATTTTTACCCAATTGGGCAAATAGGATTTTCGACTTGTTTTTAATAGTGGAAAGCGGACCTATAAACATTAAGAAGAAGTATGACTAACCAAGATTAAAATTTAAGAAAATGATAGGAATTTTTAAACCTTCTAATTTTGAACTAAAGAATTTTAAAATCAAAATATTTCTTATGACATTCTTTTTAAAACAGATTAACCATAACAATATTAAAAAATGAGCAAAACAAACAAAGAACCAAGAAGAATTAACCATTACAATATTAAAATTGAGAAGAACAAACAAAAAAAAAACCTAGAAAACAGCTAGGTTTCTTGAAATAATTATCACAATATTGGAATTTCCCAAAGGCTTATACTTTATAGTATTAATTAATTAATTAATTTCAACCAGTCTTAGGTTTAGGAGCTGATCTTTTTCCTGGACGTGTTGAAAAATTTGCTCTGTCCTCTTCATTAGCATTCTCCTCCTCTTCCTCTTCTTCGGTTTCGACTTGTTCCTGTTCTTGTGAATTTTCTTTTTCTTGATTTTGTGTACTTTTTCCTGGTTGTGTTTCTACTACTTGTTCTACTTGATCAACTTTTGATGGTTCTGAAATAATTGAACACATGTATATTAAAATTATTTCAAGAAAATGTTATGTTGAAGATGTAATTAATTATTAAATAAATAAAAGTGCGTTATCTTTAACCATTCAAATTTTTTGATGATATCGTGAAAAATCGTGGGCTAACTAAGAAAAAGGAGAAATAAAGTACGCAAAAAAGATTTAAAGAAGTTCAATCATGCCTATGTTCTGGAGGTAAACACATAGAGACTTTTTCACTTTATTAAATGAAAAAACTTGTTATATTTTCTCAAACCTACAAGGACAATACGTTCCCAACACGAATGGAAAATATGACATAATTAAAAATCAAGATAAAAATAATATATAAAATGACCATATAATTCAATATAATTTTAAAACAATAGCATAAAAAGAGCTTGTTGACGATATACTAAAGTAAATACATTATATATGAGATGTTTCCTCGAAAAAATATTCACAATCTAAATCTTTTGATGAGATTGATCATTTCAACACAAAACAACACAATAGTGTCTCTATAATGAAAATTGAAGCCTAATCACCCACACCTTAGGTCCACAACCTAGATGTTGGCTTTAAAATAATATTTCTACCTAACATATTTAAGACTACAAAAAATAAGGTTTAGATATATTCAACTCTTACCATTAGAAGATTTTCCATCAGAAACAAGGCTTATGGATGGATCTTCATTCTTGTTCTTTGTATTTGTATCTTCAATGAACTCAGCCATCTTTTCTTTTCTCCTTAGCTATTATCTCCCTTATATCAAATGAGCTTTATATAAGAGATTAAATATTGAAAGGTTCAATGCATACTATCTATTAGAAATATGATATAGTTGGAGATGATACAAGTTGTATAAATCATTATTTTATACAAGGGGGCCTATTGTATAATTAGTGTTCACATTATTCCTATCTTTCCTATGTGCAAGTTTGAAATGATGGTAATTTTTCTATTACAATATATTATATATTCATATGTGAACGTGGACGGTTTTGACTGTCAATTTGATATAATGATGACTAATTAATTTATGTTATTCTATTCAATTATCTTACAAAATGTCAACACGTCTGTTTGGCGTCTAAGAGGGTATTATTGGGTAGGTTTGACATAAAGGAAAATATTTTTTTTAATATAGAAAAAAACATTTTAGAAAATAAGTTTTATTTTTTTCCATAGCTATTATCTCCCATGGATCAAATGGGATTTTAAGAGGACAAATGTTGAAAAGTTCAATATATACATACTACTTTTTATTTTGTTATTTAAAATATAGGAAAAATTATCTAAATACTCAACTTATTTTATTATAATCTCTAAAATTTCCTATCATTTAAAAAAAAAATAATCAAAAATTCCCTCTCGGATACATCACTCCCCTCTTGCTGATACATCCCTATCTCCCTCTCGGATACATCGCTCCCCTTTCTGATACATCCCTTCCCTCTCGGATACATCACTCCCATGTCTTATCCTCTATATGATACATCTCTCCCCTATGCATTTGAATGTTTGTTGATATATCCGGAAGTCCAGTGATATATCCAGAAGTTCAGTGATGTATTCAAAATCCATAAATTTTAAGGGATTCTTGTAATTTGAAAAATAGTAGAAAAATAATGTAATTAACTCTTAATAATATGAGATTTTAGGTAAATTATACTGAAATATAAGCTATAGTTGAAAACATTACAAGTTGTTTGTTAGTAAATCATTATTTTATGCAAGGGGCCTATTTGATTCCTTCTTATCTTTTTTCTTATATATGCGCAAGTTGGAAATGATGATAATTTCAGTGGGCCTATTTGATTCCTTCTTTTATCTTTCTTATATGCGCAAGTTGGAAAGGAAGATAATTTATTTTTTTTTTAATTGTATAAGATTCATGTGTGAACATAAATATATTCACTAACATGAGTTGTGGTACAGTAGTGAGACTGTTTTATTGTTAATCAGAGATTTTAGATTCAATCCTGGATATGAAATCTTGTTGGGAGCTTTACTTCTTGAATGAACCTTGTAATATGCGATTCGAAGTTAATTGACAGGCTAAAGACATCGAATAAGAAACCAAAAAGAGAAAGAACATGAATATATTCTTGAGTATTACCCATTTGATAAAGGGTGATCAATTAATTATGTTATTCTATTCAACTATCTTACTAGAGGGAATAAACACACGTCAGGTCAACACGTCTGCTTGACTAATTTTTCCTTCTTGCTTAATACCAATTTTCCCAAATAGCAAATGAATTAGACAATATTAATTCTGTTCAATATTTTCGTTTTTATTTAACTGGGAAATATTTGGGAATATGATCATTATGTATACACTTACATACTACATAATTTTTTGTCTGACATTAATGAACACTAACACAAAATTATGATCTAGAGTGTTGAAGAAATCTCAAGGATGTATATACCAATTTAGTGGTAGAGTCATGATTTTTAATAAGATGATTTAAAATCTGAGAAGTAAACACACGAACTAGTGGAAGGGAGTTTGACATTTGTTATATATACCTAAAAATAATAATTTTAACCATGTATAAATAGTACGAATGGGGTTCGGATGAATCCCCTACACTGTATACCATAATGTACTTTAATTTAGATAAGGATGGGTCAAAAATGTGTACAGGCCAATTTTTATTTTTTTAAATAACATATTCCAATTGGAGAAAAGACTGTAATATACGTAAGAACTGAACAAGAAGTAAGTTAATCGTGATAATGGCGGCATCCCAAATCAAACTACCAGATCCACCCAAACCCCCTGATAAGGAATCTATGGAAATAGATCAGATAACCCATGCAAAGAAGCATTGATCTCCCCTGTTCCACTATTAAACTATTGGGGAAAAGATTATCTCACCAATACCTACAAAATCGGCTAAAATCTCTGTGGAAATCATCGGAAGAAATCTCGGACATGACTATTATATAGTTAAATTCTTAAAAGAGGAAAACATGATATTGTCGTTATAAGGGGGGGCCCATGGTTCATTAACGATTTGGATACGACTGCCTGAGCTCCCCACAAAATACTACGATCATACCATCTTAGCTAAAATTGGGAATAAACTCGGCAAGTTAGTCAAAACCGATCGATGTTTGTACGTCGGCAACACTTAGAGGAAGGTATGCATAGAAGTGCCAGTTGAACATCCGGTTAGATCCCACATTCAGATTGGTAATCTAAAGCAAAAAATTATATATATGAACGGGATGGTATTCTTTGCCTCAGCTGTGGAAGGGTTGGACATACTACTATTGCATGTAGCTACACTAAGCAGGCCAAGTAAATCAAAGAAACATCGGCCGCCAACAAAGATGAACTACTAGGGGATACTAAGGAAGCGAAGACGGAAACATCGGCCGCCAACAAATACACCGTCAAGCTTCAATAAGACAAACTCTTCATACAAGCTTCCAAACTCACTTCCAAACAATGTCCAACGACCAACAAGTCCCCAACCTAGAGAACCAGGACCACCCTCTGAACAACACACTGATATATGCGATACCCTCATCATGGCTGGAACTAAGCCTACAAGGCCACTCCCTCTCCTTCAATGTGATGATCGAAGGACGAGAAGTGGCCATTGTAGTCCAAAACCCGACATTCCTAGCCCAGGTGGTGGGGGAGGGAATGAGGTTGGCCATGGAAGCATACAATACTCATGTATGGATGGCATCCATGCTCCACACTCCCCTTCCTGTTCAAGTCCCACAAACTCCTCTATTCCATATCCCAACATGGGAAACTCCCGTACTCTACCCAATGAAGTAGAACCCAGCTGTGATGCCATTCCTCCCTCCGACAATGTCGAACATAGGGATGGATCCTCTCTTCAACCCGCTGCACTTGTACCAGCAGGGAGCTCCCCCTCCGGTGTTGGTGCCAACCGGATCTGTGGAGAGCTCGAATCAAGGACCGAACAATGTAGCTACCTCGTCCCAGGTACAAATCACTACCCCCCATTAATTCCAATATCAAATGCGAACTCTCAAGAAGTAGGGGAAACTCTAGAAATGTTGAGGGAGACAAGAACGTAAATCACAATTTTAAGAGAAATAAAATAAATGGTTTACAAAGAAAAATACGAAAAGAAACTAATACTCATTTGTCATCCGTATCTCTTAAAAAGCTCGCTAGACATCAGACCGCCGGTAAACTCACAGTTAGGAAATTATGTGCTAGTTCTGAATCCCACGTTGAGGGAAATAGGAAGGCAGGAGAGGCCGAGGAGAAACTTGCCACTAATAGTACCACCCAACATAATAGGATCAATGAATCTAATCATATGGAACTCTAGGGGGGGAATAATCCGGACTTTAGGAGGAGCTTCCGTTCAATGTTAGACGACTGGCATAAACCACCTTTAGTTGCTCTCTTAGAGACCAAAATGCAAAACCATCAACCATTACTGGAAGACTTCCCATTCAACAGAATGATAGAAGTCCCAACCGTAGGAAATTCGGGAGGCATTGTGGTTCTATGGGATGATAACATATTGGAGTTGGATGAAATTGCTACGACTTCACAGGAGGTACACGCCATCATCAAGGTACATAACTTAAATATTTCTTGGCTTTTTAGTGTTATATATGCAAGTACTTATAGAAATATGCGTAAAATTCTATGGGAAAATATGCATAATATTAAAGATAATTTTGATGGCAAGTGGCTAATAGGGGGTGATTTTAACGAATTCCTCCATAATTCGAAAAAAAAAAGGAGGTAATCCTCTAAATGCTAAGAGTATAGGATTTCCAAGAAGCCATCAATTACTGTGAACTAATTGATATGGGTTTCAAAGGAAGTCGATACACTTGGTTAAACAAAAGGTTTAAAAACAGAAGCTCCTTAATTTTTGAAAGATTAGATCGCTTCTTAGCTAATAATGAATGGTTACTGAGTTATCCAAATGCCCAAGTGCAACACTTACCTCGGACCCACTCTGACCACTGTCCCCTTTTAATGAGCATGTTCAGTAGTTGTGGGAACACTAGGGCCAGACCCTTTCGACTAGAGACTATGTGGACATTATATCTGGATTTTATTAAAATTGTGAAACAAGCTTGGGATAAAAATAAAAGCCTTCTGGGGGAGTTGTCAAGTTTCCAATCAAAGGTAACAGGATGGACCAAATCAAGTTTGGAGATATTTTCCAAACGAAAAGGAAGCTGCTGGGAAGGCTACAGGGAATTCAATCCTCTCCAAACTACCCTGGTAGCAACTTCCTCATAGACCTAGAAAATAGACTTATAATCGAATACAATGAAATCTTAAAAAGAGAGGAAGAATATTGGAAGCTCAGGTCCCGAATAAATTGGTTAGCACAAAGTGATGCTAATACTAAGTTCTTCCACTCTACCGCCCTAAATCGTCGTAGAAGAAATAAAATCTTGTCCTTATAAATAGACAACGACAATTGGTTAAGCAATCAAAATGACATCCTAGAGTTCACCACCTCTTACTTTGGCAACTTGTTTAACTCTAACCATAACCAGTCCCCTAGATGTTTCGTAACTCAAGACCATTCCTTATCCAGAGAAGACCTTACCTCTATGGGTGACACCTTAAGTGAAGGAGAAATTGCACATGCAGTATTCTCCTTCAAGCCGCATAAGGCGCTTAGGCCAGATGGTGTCCATCCTTTCTTCTACCAATAATACTGGAAAACGGTAGGATATTCGGTAATAGAATTCTGTACAAAAACATGGGCAGATGAATGCATCAACCCAGAAATTAACAGCACAAATGTGTGCCTTATGCCTAAAAAGAAGAATGCTTCGAACCTAAAAGATTTTAGACCCATCAGCCTTTGTAATACCACCTACAAGATAATTACTAAAAGCATAGTTAACAGAATTAAACCTATTCTTAACAAAATTATTGGCCCCTGCCAGGCAAGTTTCCTTAAGAACAGGCAGGCTACCAATAACGTTATTATTGTACAGGAGATTCTAAACCACTTTAAAAAAATGAAGGATCAGTACGGGAATATGATATTAAAGATCGACCTAGAGAAGACTTTTGACAAGTTAGAATGGTCTTTTGTGATATATACCCTGCATTTTTTCAATTTTCCCCTAAAGATCATAAACCTCATAATGTCTTGCCTCTCTTCTAGTAAGATTGCAATCTTAATTAACGGTACTACAACAAAATATATTACACCAAACAGAGCACCTATTCATTATGTGTATGGAGGTACTTGCAAGAAGAATTAATAGCTAGGTACTCCATAAAGTGTGGAAACCCGTACGAATCACAAGAAAGGGACCTAAACTGTCCCATTTATTCTTTGCAGACGACTTAGTACTTATAGGAAAGCGGAACTTGAAACTTGCTTAGCAATAAAAAATACAATGCAAGATTTCTGTTGTATGAGTGGACAGAGTATAAACCATGGTAAATCAAATATTCTATTCTCTAATAATTGTAGTAACACACTCAAACAATTCCTATTGGTAGCTATAGGAATCCAAGAAAGTAGTAACTTTGGGAAGTACCTTGGGTTCCCTATTTTTCACCAAAAGCCCACAACTAGGGATTTCCAATTCATTATAGATAATATGCAGTCAAAGTTAGCTAGTTGGAAAACGAAATTCTTGAACATAGCGGATAGAACCACGCTAGCAAAATCGTCTCTTAATAGCATCCCAACGTATATAATGCAATTAACTAAGCTGTCTGCTTGTATCACGAAAAGGGTGGATCAAATCCAGCGTAATTTTATCTGGGAGTCCATGGATATTAAAATAAAACTGGGTCTGGAGCCAAAAGGGCAAAAAAAATTGCCAAAATTTCCAAAAGGGCATATCATTTTTTTTTAAAACCAAAACGGCAAAATCACTCCTACCGGAGCGATTTTCTTCTGACACATAGTAACGCCGTGTACTCCGTTAAAATAAAATCGCTGCCAGGGCAGCGATTTTTGTCCAATTTTTTTTTCTTTTTTTTTTCACTAAAATCGCTGGCACAGCAGCGATTTTTAACTCTAATTTTTATTCCTCCAACTAATATCATTGCTATGGCAGCGTTTTCAAAGAAATAAAAAAATTGGCAGTTTTTTTGTAAAACTTTTTTTTGGAAAATCGCTGCCTTGGCAGCGTTTTCCTGTAATTTTTTTGGAAAATCTTTTCTTAATTTTTTTTTTTTTAAGTTTTATGAAAGAACAATTATTTTTAAAAAAACTTGCTGACAGGGAGCCTGATTCCACCCAAAAAATTGGATTCGACGTAGAAATCATCAAAATGAGGCACGAACTTTAATTGGTGTCGAATTAGGCTGCCTTTTCAGCGATTTTTGTTAAAAAAATTTTTTTTTAATAAAAACGCTGCCTTGTTTTCAAAACGAAAATAAATTAAGAAAAAAGATTTTAAAAAAAAAATAAAATTGAAGAGAAATAAATTTAATAAAAAGAAAAAAATTTAACTAAAAAGCTGCCAAGGCAGCAACTTTCAGCCATTTGACAGCTTTTCTATAAAAAATATATATATATATATATCTTGAAATCGTTGCCTTTGCAGCAATTTTGGTGGAACTAGTTTTTTTTTTTTTTAAAATCGCTCCCCTGGCAGCAATTTTTGTAGAAATATTCTTTTATTTTATTTTATTTTTTGAAATTTCTGTCAACTAGTCAACATCTGATGGTAAATTTTTTTATTTTTTTTTAAATCGCTGCCCATGCAGCGTTTTTGTGATTTAAAAAAATAAATTAAAATCGCTGCTATTGCAGCGTTATTATAAAAGCAAATTTATTTTATTTTTTTGGCGTTAATTTTTTAAAAAAAATTCTGCTGTTGCAGCGTTATTATAAATTTTGTGGAGAAAAAAATATATTTAATACGATTTAAAAAAAAAAAAATTGGCAGCGATATTTATAAAAAAAAAATTCCACCAAAATCGCTGCCTTGATAAAACTTCCACGAAATTTATAATAACGTTTAAAAAAAAAACATTAACAAAAATCACTGCCAAGGCAGCGATTTCCAAAAAAATAAAAAAAGTTTATTTTGATAAAAACGCTACCATAGTACCAATTTTCATTTTTTTAAAGAAAATCGCAAAAACGCTGCACGGGCAGCGATTTTCATTTTTTTTAAAAAAAAATTGCAAAAACGCTGCACGGGCAGCAATTTAAAAATAAAATAAAATTATACCAGATGTTGACTAGTTGCAGAAATTTCAAAAAAAAAAAAAAAAAAAAAAAA
>JAJOOO010024798.1:0-23797 GCA_029582685.1 Solanum piurae
ATATATATATATGTTATTTGTTACTTCGGAATGGTATTAGGTATTTCGGTATATTATTTCTAAATATCAAATACCGTAACAAATACAAAAAAAAAGTAAAATGTATACCATATACCACATCAAATACCATAATATCAAAATCACGGTATTAAGTATTTTGGGATGGTATGATAATTCGGTTTATACCATACCATGCCCACCCCTACTGGTAGGGAGGTGTTATGAGTCACCAATTCCTTTTAAATATGCATTGTTAAAAAAATATTACTCCCCCTTCTCAATTTATGCGTCGCTTTTCGAATTTCGATATTCAAACAAGCTTACCTTTATTTATAAATTTTTCATATATCTTTTATATATTTGGAATTTCCAATTATTGCGCCTTATAGTATTTTTTATGTAGTTTACAAATATATAAATTTTTTTTTTTTTTTTTAAAGATTTCATGCATCAATTTCTGTCAAACTTAAAGTATTTGACTCTCGAATAATGAAAAATATTACATAAATTGAGACAAAGGAAGTAATTATTCTTTTAAATCTCTTAATTTCAAGCTGATGAGTATAAAGTAAATGACAAAAAGAAATCTTATATAGAGATCGGTGTTTGTGCTTTGCATCTTTCTTTAAGTCAATACTCTCAACCAATTGAAAACACTCTTTATCAAAAAATTAAATTATATATATTAAAATTGTATTTCAGATATAGATAAAAAATTACTTTTTATAGTTAGGCCATGTTATTTGGTATTGGAATGAGTGGATCTTGACTGGATCACAAATATTTTCACCACCATCTATTCAAGTTAGTATTTTGGTAGATAGGGTATTTTTTGGATAAGATTAATTTTAAAAAAATTAAGTGATTTTGAAAATATAAAAATAAGATATATTATTTTACTATATAATTAGTTAATTAAATTGAGTGATAATCTCACAAATTTACTCGAATATAATCATTTAAAATATATTGCGTACATATATTGTTCTAGATTGAAAGTAGTGGTTGCGCGCACTTGCTGCCAAACAAAATTCTTTCATTATATATATATATATATATATAAATCAATTTTCGCATAACAAATAAGCATAGGTCTCATATAGGATATCTCTATATTGAGAAAAAGGCAGAATTCAAGAATTAAAATTGAATTGCAATTAGTCTGCTCCACGTGTCATTCAAAGAGGCAAAATGGCTCAAGTGGAGGCGGTTTTACGCATAGGAGGAATTCTTATTCCTTTTGGTTTTGGTTTTCTAATTTGTTTTAGACTCAGTTATTTTATTTATGGTTCTTTACATCTATAAATAGTCCTTAGAAATAATTATTAGGGATAAAAAAGGGAAGAGATCAATCATAGGGCATCAAGTATAAAATTGTCAATACTTTTTAGGGTTCTTTTATTTATTCTTTTCTTAGAGATTAGTAGCTAAAGGCCCTTGTTCTAGGGTTGTGCCTACGGGTAATTGTTGAACATCGATTATTTTGAATTAATATTGGTTATCGTTTAAATTATTTTTGTATTCTTGATTTAGTATTTCATGTTTGATCACCATAGAGATAAATATATTGTCTACTCTTAAACTCGGGAGACAATAAGGTAGATAGACCAAAGGATACAGAAAGCGTGATCTTCCATTAATTTGAGTTAATTTGTGTTTAGGAGTGACTCCCGAACGAACACCTAGATCGGTTATGAAATAGGATGAAATATAAATGCTCGCCAATTAGGACTGCCTATCTGTAACGACCTATTCCCATTGTTATGGAAAAGTCAATGGGGAAAGAATTTGGGCCAGAAAACTTTAGAGTAGTGACTTGGAAATTTCTAGTCTAGTCCAGATTTGGACTGAGTCAGGTAAGGTATAGGGAAATGTAGTAATGAATGGGAGATTTAATTATGAATTTGATGACATGAGTGGATAGCCAAGACGTTCAGGAGCTAGTACGGCTTACGAAATTGAATTCGGGCGAGTAGAACTCCTGAAACTGATCTTGACGTGAAAGGGTAGTTTTTAAACATCAAGGGTTGAAGGTGTGTTGCAAAATGAGAGCTTGGAACTCAAATTCCGACCTTCTATCTCCGTGTAAGCTGCTAGAGTGAGGTTTGTCCCGCCAGAGTGGGGTTGCTATAGCGGGATGGGTCCCGCTGTAGCGGGACAGTCGTGACTTAAATCGGGGAACAACCCTAAACATGTTATTTTCTACAAACCTTCATTCTTGAGAGCTAAGAGATGACCCAGGGAAAGTTCTTGATAGTTTTCCACCACTTCTAGCGCTAAAGGTAAGGTTTTTGCTTCCCTAATCCATTTTTTAATCTGTAGAACTTAGATTCTTGGGTAATTATCATTAGGGAGGGTTTTGACCTGAAGTTAATGGTGGGAAAAGCCCTAATTGAATATTAGGATCTTGGGTTGGCCATGGATAGATAGATTGATTATTATCCTGATAAATTAGGCCTTGTTTATTGATCCTTGCATTAATTAATTGTTTTTAGACCAAGAACAAGCATAAAATTTTTGAAAAGGGAAGGATCAAGTGTCTTAGGAGGATTCAAGCTTGGTTTCGAGGTAGGTGATGGTTAGATTTCATGTTTGTGTGATATATCTCAGTAATTGCTTTATCGTAATACATGCATGTATGTGAATGAGGCACTGTGTCAAACCTAATTAAATCAGTATGAATGAACAATTTTCATGCCATGAACCAATACTTAATTTTATGATTATGAGTATGTACATTATAGGTGTGATTGTGATTGTGGTTGTGCTGATTGGATCGGGTGTCACGTTCTGACACATATATTGGATCAGGTGTCACGTTCTGACACATATATTGGATCGGGTGTCACGTTTCAACACATATATAGGATCGGGTGTCACATTCCGACACATATATTGGATCAGGTGTCATGTTCCAACACACTAACAGTTTGGGTGTGGGTTCCATGAGAGGACCATTGTACTGTCATATCTACTTGTTATTAAGAATGTGGAATTGTACATTGCTCTGAAATGATAACTGATTTATATATTTTGTATATGCGTGTTTATTGTGTTGTGATTGCTTGTATATATTCTTTTACTAGAATAGTAGTGTGATCCTACCAGTACAGTGTGGTTGTGTACTGATATTGCACTTGCTCGTTCTTTATTGATTACATGACATCTTTAGGCGGCTACCGATAGACCTCAGCTAGGAGATCAGTGATCGAGACCAGATTTCAAGGGTGAGTCAGTTCTTTTAGGCTACCGTGGAATCCTTCATTTTTGTTTAGTTTATTCTCTTCGGACTCACACTAGTGATTAGATATTTCTTGTATTTGGTTAGGGTTGTACCCTTTTTTCTTAGACTTGTTGCACTTTAGATTTTTTGGTACAATGACTTTCAGTTCTAGGGGTTAACTTCCACAATAGTTTTTAGTTGTTTTGTTGAACTTTCGGAGTTTATGGGAACTCCATACTTTTTTAGTCATTTAAACTTGCTTCCGTATCTTTATATGCTTAGTTTTTTGTTAAGGTTGCTTAGTCTGGTTGTAGTAATGGTTCTCTCACCGGAGGATTAATGTGGGTGCCAATCACGACGGTTTGGGTCGTGAAAAGGTTGGTATCAGAGACCAATATTCGTTGATCTCATTGTACTAAAACGAGTCTAGTAGAGTCTTGCGGAACGGTACGGAGACATCTGTAGTTTTCTTCGAGAGGCTATAGGACTTTAGTAAGAAACCATTTCTTTCTACTCCTTTCATGTTATGACTTGAATCCAATTGGTATCTGGGTGATACAAATTGGTATCTTTCTTCCTTCACTCTATGGTCAGAACTAAAGCAACAGAAATGGTAACACCAACACCTGCAATAGAAAATGTGTTCTTGGAAATAGGTATGTTTTCCTGACTCACCATGGGAATGTAATGACTAGAGACAAACATGAAATTTTTATTCTGTTCTTAAGGTTGAAAACTTCATTCTTCATGGGTACTGAATCTGAAGATTCTTATGATTTTCTTGTCGATTGTCATGAGCTGCTTCATAAGATGGATAATGTAGAGTGATTTGGTGTTGAGTTTATGATTTACCAGTTCAAGGGAGACGCCAAAATGTGGTGGTGGTCTCATGTTGAGTGTCAACTAGTAAATGCACTACTCATGACTTGGAAAACATTTAATAGCTTTCTTTATGGAGAAGTATATGCCCTGAACTTTGAGGGATAGGAGGAGAGATGAGTTCCTGAATATAAAGCAACATAATATATTTGTTGCAGCCTATAAGGCCAAATTTTGTGTTTCATCCAAATGTGGTACTCCACTTTGCTTCAGTCAAAAAGAGCAAATTTGTCGCTTTGTGAAGGGATTAAGGTCAGATTTGCAGATTCAAGCTTATAGATAACAACATTCAAGAAGTTTTGTAAAACACGACTAGATAATGAACACCATTACTTTGGAAAATGCATTTAGTATGGTTGTCATAACATGTATGGGTTGCTTAGTAAATGATGAAATTATGTTGCGACACTTGAGGTTAGAATCTCTACTATGATTTCCTAGATTGAACTGTATATCAAAGAGGGTCATGATATGACCACTACAATAGCAACAATGTTTACTTGGTTAAGTTATTAAGTGTGTTACAATTGTGGAGAACCTGTACATATGAGGAGAGATTGTCCCCATCCGGGCATGTCTAACCCCGTGTAGTGGTACCAACGGGCAACGGTAGTAATGGTAGAGGATATCCACAAGGTGGGCGAGGAGGAAATCAGTGAGGACGTGGATGCCGGTGAAATGGTAATGCAGGTAGGGGAGCAGTGCATCCAGGCAAGGAGGTTGCCCATCAAGATGACAGGGCTCATTTTTTTTCCTTTTCGGGCAAGACCGAGGCTGAGACATCTGATGCGTGATCACAGGTACTATTCTTGTCTATGACCGGATGGCTAGTGTTTATTTTGATCCGGGTTCTATCTATTCATATGTGCCAGTTCAGTTAGCCTTGGGATTTGATGTGGTTTGTGATGTGCTTGATACCTCCATCCATGTTTCTACCCCAATTGGAGAGTCTGTCATAGTCACCCATGTATCGTGCTTGTCCTGTCTTGTTTATGGGTTTCAGACTTGGACTGATTTGGTTATTCTGGATATGACCGATTTTGATATAATCCTAGGAATGACTTGGTTGTCCCCCTATTATGTTGTGCTTACTTGTAATGCTAACTCTCTGACTCTAGAGATCCCAGGTAGGGAAAAGTTAGAGTGGGAAGGAGTGTACAAGCCTAAGCTAGCTAAGGTCATATCTTCCATTCGGGCTAGGAAACTGGTGGGGCAGGGGTGTATGGCATGTTGATATACCGTGAGTTTACAGTATTTTTGATGCGTTTCAGTTAGAGTTTGTGTGTTTTTTGGGCTATTTTGTTATGAGGAATAATGTTTTGTGTATAATGTTTGCAGGAAATAGGCTTGGATGCGGTTGATGAAGATGTGAGCTGAAAAGTGCAAGAATGGCCACTAACAAAGCCACTCACGAACCGTAGGTTCAACGACGAGCCGTGGATGGGCAATCGTAGGTCCTGGCCTAGGAGTTGAGTTCCAGTATTCAGTCCACGGAGTTCCAGGACTGACCGTAGTCCAGTCCACAAACCGTAGGTGATGCATCGTAGTTGGAGATCAGGGAAGTCTGACCAAGTGTGGAACCACAGAGCAAACGACGGACCGTAGGTAGACCCATGGTCCGTCCTTCACATCCGTCGATGGTGATCTGGGAGTTGAAGGTTCCAGTACCTGATGAAAGTTTCTAAGTGTTGAGCCACGGAAGGTGACCTACGGACCGTAGGTCGACCCACTGTCTGTAGGTCGCCATCGACAGAAGCCGCGTTCCAGCAATTTATTTCCTTATTTTGTTTCCTATTTTATTTAGGATTTGTTTTCTATAAATAGGAGTTGTAAGCCTCGTTTTTGGAGGTTAGACATTATTGTTTACTACTAAGTTTTGTTCTTTGGGAATTAATTTGCAAACTCTTAGCAATCAACTTTCTGGTTTTCATTTTATACAATTTTCTCTTTGAAATTCAATTGAATATTTCGGGTTTCGTCAATTCTTCTAGTAAGTTCATGAATTATCTTTACCCAATTATGAATTGTGATCTTTCAAGCATGAGTAGCTAAATCCACAACTAGGGTTGTGGGAACCATGAGGAATTAACAAAGTATGAATAATAATTATGTAATTCTTGAATAATATTTATGCATGTATTGTTAATTCTTTCGCTTATAAGTCTTTTTAACGGTGGAAAACGTTAGAACTCTCCTCGTTTCTACTTGCCGGACCAAGGAGGTAGTGAATGAGAAAAAAATTAACAACAAAGATTTAGTGGATGCTATCTAATAGTCTAATTTCAATTAGAGTGAGAGTGAAAATTAAGCCATACATTGATATGATGATTAATATGAGGTAAAAGTTAAGGGTTAGTAAAGTACACACCCGTAATCGGACCAAGGTGCGTGGTGAAATTCCCTACTTGGAGGACCAATCACTTAGGGATACCTAACTTACCAACTTTTCATGTAAAACACTAGGAAAAGGATTACTATTAATAGGATTACTGCATTAAGAGCTTGTGGGGAACACATACACCCTAGTTTCTTTCTCATATTGATAAATCAAAGTTTAAATTGTGTTCACTTGTTACTTAAGCATTCTAAATTGTTTCTTACTTACAATATCCCTTCTGTTTACTTTTCTCGGAAATAATTTGACTAAACGGAAATAATAGTGAGTTAAAGTTAAGTCTAAACCATATTCCTCGTGGGATCGACCCCAACTTACAAGTTGGATTCTTTTTCTTAATAACGATCGCTTATACTTTTTTAGGGAGGTGTAATTTGAGCGTATCAAATTTTGGAGACACTGTCGGGAAATTTGGCTTTTAGATTAAGTTTAACTACATTATTGAACTTTAGTCAAGTATTTCTTAATTATACCCTTTTTTTTTGTCTTCTATAGGCTACTACTCTAGTGTATGCCAAGTACACGGAGTCAAGCCAAACCATTGACCCCCTACGATCCAGAGTTGAGTAAAACGTTGAGAAAAATGAATAATCAAGGGGTACACAACAATCCAAGGATATAGGGTTTAGAAGATGAAGTAGAGTTACAGCATCCAGGTGTTGTTAATGTGCCCGCTCAGGTTCATGGTGGTAATTTAATTGGTAATGCAGAAAGGGTTCAAAATTCGCCAACACCGAGGTTTCCTAAGCATTATAGGGTTGATTATGATGCGACTACTTTAAATGGTCCTATTTTTCTTCCTCATCTACCTCCATGTCATACATTTGTGTTAACCAACAGTCTGATATAAATGCTTACAGTGAGAGGGTTGTTTGCCAGGTTGGCTTCAGAAGATCCATATGCTCACATGGCCAAATTTTCCAGTGTCTATAAGAGTTGTGTAGGGCGACTGGAGTTATATATGGATGTCATCAAACTGAGAGTATTTCCATTGTCATTGACCGGTTATGCTGCTATATGGTTTTCTAAGTTACCATACAATTCGATCTATTCATGGGACCAAATGCATAGGGTGTTCACAACAAGATACTTTCGGTGTCCAAGAAGTTAAATCATAAAGATAAACTGAACAACTTCGCGGCATTACCAGGAGAGTCGATAAGCAGTTCTTGGGATAGGTTCCCTGGGTTCATCAGAAGTGTTCCAAACCACCGCATTGATGATGAGTCTTTGAATAAGTATTTCTATAGAGAGCATGATGACAATGAAAGAGTTGTGCTAGATACTATTGTCGGAGGATCATATTGTGAGACCACTTTTGAGGAGATCACCGAAAAGCTTGAGAGGATTTTCCAAAACAACAAATCCTGAAGCACTAGAAAGGCAAATACTGGTAGGACCACATTCATTGTCTAAACCGCACCCAACCAAGCTAATGATGACATTCGGGAAGAGATGGCTCAGATGAGAACATAATTAGGTATGGTGCTAAAACATGTGAGTGGTAGTGCGGAAAAAGTTAATGTTGTGAATTATCTGACTTGATCTTTACCACTGCCAGTTGAAGAGTGCTACTATAAGGAGGATGTGAATTTAGTGAATGATCAGATGGGGGGTTTCTGAACCAACACCCAAGTTCCAATACGGATAATTGGCGCCAAGGCCAAGGAAACCAAGGTCAGAACTATGGAAGCTACAACTGTGAGGGTAAATACAACCGTGAGGGTAACTATGTCTGGGATGGGAACTACAATCGTGACAACAACTACAACCAGAACAACTATGGCAACAGGAATGATAAGGTTGGACCCTATGTTCCTCCTGGTAATAGAGAGGGTGGTAATAGTATGTCATGAATTGAGGATATGATGCAAAATATGATGAAGAGGTTTGATGCAGGTGATAAAAATGTGAAAGAGATGCGAAATGACTTGTCTGGAATTGGTCAAAAAGTTGATGCCCATGCAGTGTCGATCAAGCAACTTGAGCATCAGTTTAGTCAGTTGTCCACCACTTTGAACTCACGTCAGCCTGGCACACTTCCTAGCAACACCATCCAGAATCTAAAAAATGATGGGCATTGTATGGCAGTCACCACTCGCGGAGGAAAACGGACCATTGACCCACCCATGTCGTTTGAGGTTGAATAAGTGATAGAGAAGGATGAGGATGAGATTGAGGTTACTGAAGTGTCGAAATATTATATTGCAAAGGAAGCTGAGGTGACCCAAAAAGTTGTTCCCATGCCTAGACCTCCACCTCCATTCCCACAAAGGTTGGTAAAAAAGACTGAAGAAGGAAAATACTGCAGGTTCATCACTATGTTGAAGCAACTGTCCATCAATGTTCTGTTGATAGAAGCTTTAGAACAAATGTCTGGGTATGCTAAATTTATGAAAGACTTGGTGACCCAAAAGAGGGCTGTTAGTTGTGAGAATGATGAGAGTTTGCAACATTGCAGTGCTATCTCTACTAGGTCACTTGTGCAAAAGAAAGAGGATCATGGAGCTTTCACTATTCCCTGTACCATTGGGATGTTACACTTTGCGAAAGCTTTGTGCGATTTGGGTGCCAGCATTAATTTGATGCCATCGTCTATCTATAAGAAGTTGGATTTAGGGGATCCAAAACCAACTGTGATGCATCTACTCATGGCCGATAGAACTGTGAAAAAGCCCATTGGTGTTCTCCAAGATGTCCTTGTGAAAGTGGAGTCGTTCATCTTTCCTGCAGATTTTGTGATACTTGATTGTGAGGTTGACTTTGAGGTACCCATCATCTTAAGGAGACCATTCCTTGCTACTGGGCGTGCCTTGGTTGATATGGAGAGAGGGCAGATGAAGTTCCGACTAAATAATAAGGAGGTAACTTTTAATATATGTAGGTCTATGAAGCAGGAAAGCGATCTTAAGTCGGTATCAGTGGTGAATCATATTATGGAGCAAGGTTCTGAAGTGTTTATTGGAGAGAGGTTGGGTGTTGATGCACTGGTAGCGGTAATGATGATTTTTGATGGTGATGGTATTGAAGACTATATATGATGAATTGGTTGCCGCACTTGATAAGTTCGAATTCTCTTCCAAACCAAAAATATTGGAGTTAGATATGAAGAACCGTGAATCCCCTCCTGCAAAACCGTCTCTGGAAGAGCCTCAAAAACTGGAACTCAAGGCTCTATCATCGCACTTGAGGTATGTATTCTTGGGGAGAGAACACTTTACCGATAATCATTGTTGTGGATTTGAGCAAGGATCAAGTTGAGGCCTTTATTGTTGTTCTGAAGAGGTTCAAGAGGGCTATTGGATGGACTATTGTGGATATTATTGGTATTCCACCGGGCATTTGTTCTCACAAAATCCAACTCATGTCGGACAGTCAGCCAAGTATTGAGCACCAAAGGAGACTGAATCCCCCTATGCAAGAGGTTGTGAAAAAAGAGATCATTAAGTGGTTGGATGCTGGAGTCATATATCCCATTGCTAATAGTAGTTGGGTTTGTCCTATTCAGTGTGTGCCCAAGAAATGGGGAATCATTGTGGTTCTAAATGCTAAAAATGAGCTTGTTCCAATGAGGCCGGTGACTAGTTGTAAAGTGTGTATGGACTACCACAAGCTAAATGCATGGACAGAGAAAGACCATTTCCCTATGTTGTTCATGGATCAGATGTTGGATCGTCTCACTGGTAAGGGTTGGTATTTTTTTCAAGATGGGTATTCGGGCTACAATCAAATCTCCATAGCTCCGGAAGACCAAGAGAAGACCACCTTCACTTGTCCTTATGGTACTTTCGTCTTCAAAATGATGCTATTTGGGCCGTCGTTCCATTGACGGACCGTAGGTACCCACTGTGGGCCACCAGGTCTTCTACTACCTGAATTTTTGAGTTTTTGTCTGGATCTTATTTCTGTTCCAAAATTATTTTATGAGTCTTATTGCCTTGTTTTGGTACTAACTAGTCTTCCACAGGTTCCATGGCTCCTAAACAAGCATCGTTGTACGCTAAGAATGGAAAATCCAAGTCTGTGTCCCCTTCCCAACGCCTGTTGGATGAGGACACCGATCAGGAGTACATCCCACCGAACACCAGGGTCTCCCCTACTTCCCCCGCACTACTAGGAATGGAGCCCAACAGGTTAGCTCCGACGAGGTCACTACACTCCAGTCTGAGAAGGGGGCCATACAGGTTGGAGAGACAGAGTCTGGCTCCGAGTCGCAATTCGGCTCTAGTTCTAGCGGCAGTCCCACTTCTTCCTCTGATAGCTCAAGAGACAGGACGGTACCTACCAGAGTTGAGCCTTCCCCCAATGCCGATGATCCAAACAGATGGTGCATTCCAGACCAGTATCAGTTATATGAGAATTGGACTATGTTGAATGAACACAAGAGAATTGATCTGACTGTTACTGAGGAGCGTAGGGTCCTTACTGGCAGCCTCCACACTGTACCAGTTATTCAGGAGCTCTTCTGAAGGCACATATGCGAGTGGATGGAACAAAGCTCACGGGAACTACAGTGAGGAGATGACGAGAGAGTATTATGCCTCTTATGTTACCACCGTCCGGAACTCCATCTCTAAACGGGCCAAGCCCGTAGCTGAGGCCCCACTTCAGTACACATTGGTGAGGGGTTTCCAGGTCGACATCTCAAAGGCCACCATTTTTTGGTTCACATATGGCCCAGCCCACACTCTACCTATTAATACAACAGAGTATGACTACCGTATGGGCATTGTCTAGAGCGAGTCTTTTCAGAGAGATGCTGATCAGAGAGAGACGTTGCTTCATTGGATGGCACATCATATTGCTGAGAATGGGGAGCGCATTGAGTTGGTACGAAATACTACTCTGGCTATCAGGAAGGCGACTTTGAGCTTCACTGCGAAGTTCTTCTGGCTATTGGTGCGGAATTGATTGTCCCTTACTCAGGCATACAATGTTGTTGCATGGGACCGGGCCGTGATGCTGGCAGCAATTATGGTGGGGTTGGAGATTGATTTTTCCCACATCCTGATCGCGGAGATACACGAGTGGGCCTTTAAGACCACCACCACCCTGCCTTTCCCATGTCTGATTTTCCATCTCTGCAGGGAGGCTTCAGTGCCTATTTGGCATTGTGACAGGTTGCTTAAGGCAACCAAGACTTTGGACATTGGCCTCATTCGGGATGATGCCAACCTTACTGCACCACAGAGGGAGCCATATGTTGATGTACCACCTTTGGGTGTTGATCTTGTTGCGGATGTTGAGAAAATGCAGAGTGATGACACCACCATTCCATCCCCTGTTGCAGATGCCCGGGGTCCACCCTCTTCGGCCACTAGTCAGGCCCCGATCTCCTCCCGAGCCACTCCCTCTTCAGGTTCCACAGTCTTTCCTCTAGCTCGAGTACAGAAGCTGGAGACACAGATGGACACTTTGCTGCAACATATGAGGTCGTGGATGCATCAATCTATTGAGGAGTCTGAGGTAAGGATAGAGCAGATGATGGATCGGAAGATTCAGGCCGTTCATAAGCGTCTGGATGCTTTCGAGTTGAGAGTCATAGAGAGGCCTGCTCATATTATTGATGTGTCCACCTTCCAAACGGAGTTGGCTAGACTCCGTGATGATATTGTTTCCTTCCTAGCCCATACTGAGACTACACAAGAGGCTGCCCCTACAACGGTGGAGGATGATGTGGTGATGACTGCCTTATTTGGAGATACTATGCCACCACTAGACTCTTCCCGTGCTGCTGGGAAGCGCAACTTCTCCGACCACACTTCCGATGCTGAGGAAGCTTGCAGATTGCAGAAGAAAGAGCAACAACTAGTCGAGGTAGCCCAGAGGGAGTCCATCCAGGATGAGAAGAGGAGACAACAGCGGGCCCGTGAGATAGGTGTTAGCCTATCTGGTAGTTTGAGAACTATTGAGGGTGTTACTATAGTTGGTGAGGGCGCTACTGATGGCGTCCCTAGTGTTGATCCAGTGGGCTCTGGGAAACCGAACCCTCCCGCTTCTTGTGAGGTCTTCAGTGCATTTGCGCCACAGGTTTGCTTCACCCTATGCTTTACTTTTGATTTTTTTGCATTGAGGGCAATTGCACCTTATTTTGTTGGGGTGGGGTAATTGGATTGTGAGTGATAGGGTGAAGTCTGAGTAACTGATGAGTCCACGATTTGGACTCATTTAGGTCTTCATTTCAATAGATTTAGTGTCCTCAAATGCATATTTTGTGCCAATAACTTATGTAAATCCTTGAATTTCAGGTATTTGGATTGAGGAGCAAAGCATGGACACTAATGAGCAAAAAAAAGCACAAGGCAGCTAAAAGAACGAAGAAAAAAGGCCTGAGAATCACCTAAACCATTGGACAAGTCACCGAATGGCCATGGTCTCGCCTAATGTTCCAGTGTGCCAAGCCCTACAGGAGAAAATCAAATCGGCGATAGAAAGGAGTAGTCGGTGAGTTGCCGAGCGGTTCTGTGATGCAGTGCCATATCGCCCAAAGTTACAGAACTTGAAGATGCTGAAGGTCAAAACAGAAAGGCAATGGAATTGACCAAAGGGCGGATCGCAGAGTGGATCGGCAATCCCGACTTATTGCGTCGAATGGACCTTCGCAACACATTTTTTGTCGACTATAAATATATTTTTAAATTCTTAGTTTAGTATATAGTTATCAATTTTATCATTGTTTAATCTAGTTTTCAATAGAGAGCTTAGAACTGGGTTTTGAGACAATATTTCCTTAGCTTTGAATATTTGAAGATTTCCATTTCTGAGAAATTGGAAGTGGGTGTTGAAGATTCTTCATCTTAGATCTCTGTAAAGACAATATTAATCTTACCCAGTTGATGGAAACACAATTTGGTAACAATTTTTACCTTTTATTGATGTCTAGCAAAACCCCCAATTCTTGGGGTGTGATTATGTGATTATGGGTTGATTTAGCTACTGGGTATTGTTAATTGATAGTGTAAATGTTGTTTAAAGGTGATTTCATTCAGTAATTGTGTCGTAATCTAAAGGGTTGTAATTGCAAATGTAACTCTACCTTTGTATTTTTGGCTTGCTCGAGAGAGAGGTTTTAAAACCAAGATTACTGATTTGATGGTCTGTGGGTATTGGGTTGTCATGGGTTCAGCTCAAGAGAGTGAATCCTAAACACTTTTCCACACATTCAGCTCAAGAGAGTGAATGGACTAAAGCGAAGGCTGTTCTTAATTGTTGCTTATTGGTGTTCGAGGGAAACCAATTTGATTCGGGGTAAATAGTTAGAGAGAAAATTTATCTCCACTAAAGTCTAGCTTACTCACTGATTTACAGTTATTCACTATTAATTGCAATCACCCATTTGTCTACCTTAGCCCATAATTCAATCACATCACAAGAACCTGTCTCTATATTTGTTTCTTTCGTGTTATTTGCTGTTGTAGCTGATAGTTGAAACCCAATCCTCCTGATATTTGACACTTGTGTCACCCCTAACTTGAACCATGCTTTTATTCGTAAATGTGTTTACCTATGACTGACTTGAACATAGTCATGCTTTTATATTGATTATCAAATACGTAACACTCTTTGTGGGATTCAACCCCAACTCACTTAGTTGAGTTATATTACTGACTAACGATCATTGGCACTTAGTATTGGATGAAGTGTCTTGATACGTGAAATCAGTAACCCAACTTATAATCCTCCTTTGGGGTTTTATTTCCTGTGTTCTTTTCCCCCAAAGGACTTATTACTTTTATGTTGAACTGACATGTTAGGAATGTATGTGTAGAATTAAGTAGAAAAATAAAAGCATGACGGCATAAAAAGCATGAAATTGATACTCGTCCAAAAATTATGAAATGTACTAGATCTATAGGCTGAATGTGTTGGATCTTCATATGACATGATACAAAACCGGTAGGATAGCATGACTTAGGCTAAAACTTGAATTGGTAATTTAATAATTTGATAATGTAACAATGTGTCAAGTGTGTGTGAGAAAATCTTGAATGTTCATACTGTATGTGTCAATCTAGAACTTGCCCCGTTGGTCCTTCTAAGATAATCTAGACTAGAAGTTGGGAAATGATCATAGGGCCTTGCTCAAATTAAGTCCACTCAAGCCTAAAATGATTCAACCAAAAGAAGTAAAAGTTCCCTTTGATCCAAATGTTTGAGCCTAATGTAGACCACTTCTTTCAATACACCTAATTCACCTTCCCTAAAAGATTGTTTTGGCCCCAGTCCCTCCTTGGACATGTGCACCTTGACTTAGGACAAAAGCCTAAGTTGAGGGTGGCTAATTCAAAAAGTTACCTTAATCTTGGCCCTGGTCCGACATCAGATATTGTGCACCTGAACTCATGCAAATTACATAAGTTCAAGGTGGCTATGAAAGAGGAAACCAAAATCAAAATGGTATGAAAAGATTTTTTTTGTAGAAGAAAGAAAGAGAGAAGAAAAGAAATAAAAAGATGTGATTAAAGTCAAAAGAAACAAAAAGAGCAATGAAAAAGATGTTGAAGAAAACAAAGAGTATGAAGAATGCGAAAAATTAGAGTGATAAATGCAAAATCACATCTGTGTTGAGAAAAATCAAGGGAAAAAGCAGAAAATAAAAAGATGTCAAGAATTGGTTGAGAGAAGAGGTAAAAAGCCAATGTAATGTCAAGGAGGGCAGAAAGTCACTAAAAAGTACCCAAATGTACCCTACCTGACCCTGAGCCTACGTTTGGAGGACCAATCACTTAGGGATACCTAACATACCAACTTTGCATGTAAAACACTAGGAAAGGATTACCGCATTAAGAGCTTGTGGGGAACGCATACACCCTAGTTTCTTTCTCATATTGATAAATCAAAGTTTAAATTGTGTTCACTTATTACTTAAGCATTCTAAACTGTTTCTTACTTACAAAATCACCTTGTTTACTTTTCTCAGAAATAATTTGGCTAAACAAAAATAATAGTGAGTTAAAGTTAAGTCTAAACCATATTCCTCATGGGATCGACCCCAACCTACAAGTTTGGTTCTTTTACTTGATAATGATCGCTTATACTTCTTTAGGGAGGTGTAATTTAAGTGTAGCACATATTTGGATCATATTCGGGATGTTGATATCGAGTCTCCTTCTTTTGAGTCTATTTCTGTAGTGTCTGAATTCAAGGAAGTGTTTCCTACCGATTTGGTTGGTATGCCTCCAGATAGAGATATAGATTTTGGCATTGACTTGGAACCTGGCACTCGCCCCATCTCCATTCCTCCTTATCGCATGGCTCTGACAGAATTGAGAGAGCTTAAAGCTCAAATCCAGGAGCTTCTTGATAAAGGTTTCATATGTCCTAGTGCTTCCCAGTGGGGTGCTCCTGTCTTGTTTGCTAAGAAGAAGATGGTAGTAGGAGGACTGGTGATTTTATTTTAAGCCATAACGGAGTGGATTGATACCGAAATGACAAGCTTATGGATAAAGAAAGCCCCATTGAGTATACTTGAGTGAAGGCAATTGAAGTTTTTAGTAAGAAAGTGCGTATAAAATTAGATTAGTCCTTTGAATTTGATTGGTATACCTGAGTATGAGGTGTCATGTCGATGAAAATGTTGACTTCTTAGTGATAGCCACGGCTAACTAAGCGTAATGGTAGTAAGAGTTTGTGATGGATTGTGATGGAATGCAACTATATAATAAGATTGTTGGTTAAGCAAATTTTGTATAGTAATTACGACTTGTGAGTATCTAAGATTGTGGTTTTCTAATATTTGGTGAGTAACGTGGTTATATGGAAAGTTTTAAGAGATGGTGGGACACCACTCGAATAGAATTTAAAAGAGCTAGAGTTATAATGAAGAAAAAAATAGTGGGATATAGTACAATCTTCAGAGAGAGGCGAGAGCAATAATATTTTATTTGATTGCAAAGGCTAAAGAGGTATCTTCAGAGGGGTATATAACTGGGTTCAGAGATGCTTGATTTCATTCATTTTGTTGATGCTATGCTAATAGTGTCACGGGTCCGTTAGATTGGTTAAAAACTATTGGAAAAGACTTGAGAAATAAGTGTACAGACATTAGCTCGAGTGTGACGATAAGTGCTTTGTTTTTTTTTTTGAGTTTAGTAATGAGTACGATTGAATTTTTAGCGAAATATATTGTAAGATCGATGGAGATGCGATCAATGATAAGCGAAAATCTATGAATTCATCAGAATCCTCAAGGTACAAGCTAATGTTGATAGATAAGGGGATTGTGTTATACGCTTGAATTTTCAATTCAGATTTTTCATTGTAAGTCTACATTTGTGGTGATATATTTTGTCGAGGTATGAATTTGTAAGGTGAGAAATGATCAATTGTATCAGGTATTAAGCATTTGAAAGGACTTACACCTGGGTTGAGTCATAAAGTTTATTACTGTTGATTGTTAATTACCTAAGAAAGATTTTCGTTTAAAAGTGTTGGTTTAGAGTAAGGTAAATGGTCGGAGTGTTTGAGAGTGTGGGCTTCAGTGGAATGATGTGAAGAGTATGTGAAGTCAACTGAATGGAAATGGCTGGTATCGGCTCTTCGGAGGAAAACCTTTAGTGTTATTCAATAGTTATTCCGTAAATTCTTATGTGACCATCTATTTCATTTTGTACATGGTCGTGAGTATGATTCACTAGCTATGCTCACTTGTTTTTTCACTTTGTAGGTGGATCCCTAGTGGTGGATCAGGTGTACCGATCCTGTGATGTTCTCTTGGTTGAGTGGGATGATTGGGAAGACTTGGTTATTTCAGATGACATATTTGGTGTTGTCTTGGAGTTGTTAAAGTATTCCAGTGGTTCTACATATACCACATTGATTATAAGAATTTATAGAAGAGATACCATGCGTATTTATGGTTGTCCGACAATCTTAATATCCATCTAGTCATCGAGGTCATGTATCGATTATGTGTAGGTATTCAATTGGTTGATTTTGGGATGGAGATTACATCATAAAGTGAGACTCAATTTTGTTAAACAAAGACCTTCAGCATGAGGAAGAACCAGTTGCAATTATTGATCGCGATGTCCGTAAGCTGAGGACCAAGGAGATAAAGTCCATGAAAATTCAATAGAAGCATCGTTCAGTTGAGGAAGCTACTTGGGAAACCGATAAGGACATGCGAGACAAGTATCCCCAGTTATTCGACGATTCAGATACTACTCTACTCTTACCTTAACCAAGTTTTTCCTAGTTTATCACTTGGGGACGAGTGATGGGTAAATTGGTATCTATTGTAACGACTTGTTCCCGTCATTATGGAAAGGTCAATAGGGAAAGAATTTGGGCCAGAAAACTTTTGCGTAGTGACTTGGAAATTTCTAGCCTAGTCCAGATTTGGATGAAATCTGAGTCAGATAAGGTCTAGGGAAATTTGGTAATGAATGAGGGATTTAATTATGAATTTGATCACATGAGTGCATAGCCAAGATGTTAAGGAGCTTGTACAGCTTTACATAATCAAATTTGGGTGAGTAGAACTCCTGAAACTGATC
Source organism: Solanum piurae (assembly GCA_029582685.1). NCBI lineage: Eukaryota > Viridiplantae > Streptophyta > Magnoliopsida > Solanales > Solanaceae > Solanum > Solanum piurae. The sequence goes on from JAJOOO010024798.1 coordinate 17,996, forward strand.
TTGGCGTGAAAGGGTAGTGTTTTAAACGTCAAGGGTTGAATCTGTGTTGCGAAATAGGATCTTGGAACTCAAATTCCGACCTTTTGTCTCCGTGCAAGCCATCGGAGTGGGGCCGCTGTAGTGGGATGTGTCTCGCTATAGCGGGACATTCGTGACTTAAATTAGGGAAAAAACCCAAAAATGTTATTTTCTGCAAACCTTCATTCTTGAGAGCTAAGAGACGATCCAGGGAAAGTTCTTGACAGTTTTCCACCACTTCTAGCGCTAAAGGTAAGGTTTTTACTCCCCTAATCCATTTTTCGATCCGTAGAACTTAGATTCTTGGTTAATTATCATTGGGGAGGGTTTTGACCTGAAGCTAATAGTGGGAAAATCCCTAATTGAACATTAGAATATTGGGTTTGGCCATGGATATATAGATTGATTATTATCCGGGTAAATTAAGCCTTGTTTATTGATCCTTGCGTTAATTGATTGTTTTAAGACTGAGACCAAGCGAAAAGAATCCGGAAAGGGAAGGCTCAAGTGTCTTAGGAGGATTCAAGCTTGGTTTTGAGATAGATGATGGTTTGATTTCATGTTTGTGTGATATATGTCGGTAATTGCTTCATTGTAATGTATGCATGTATGTGAATGAGGCACTGTGGATCAAACCTAATGAAAACGGTATGAGTGAACAATTTCCATGCCATGAACCAATAATTGATTTTATGATTATGAGTATGTACATTATGGGTGTGATTGTGATTGTGGTTGTGCTGATTGGATCGGGTGTCACGTTCGGACACATACATTGAATCGGGTGTCATGTTCCGACACATACATTGGATCGTGTGTCATATTTTTACACATATATTGGATCGGGTGTCACATTTCGACACATATATTGGATCGGGTGTCACGTTCTGACACACTAACAGTTTGGGTGTGTGTTCCATGAGAGGACCATTGTACTGTCGTATCTACTTATTATTGAGAATGTGGAATTGTACATTACTGTGTTGTGATTGCTTGTATATGTTCGCTTACTGAATAGCCGTGTGATCCTATCAGTACACTGTGGTTGTGTACTGATACTGCACTTGCTCGTTCTTTGTTGAGTACATGGCATCTTCAGGCGGCTACTGATAGACCTCAACTAGGAGATCAGTGATCGAGACCGGATTTCAAGGGTGAGTCAGTTCTTTCAGGCTACCATGGAATCCTTCATTTTTTTTAGTCCATTCTCTTCGGACTCAGACTAGTGGTAAGATATTTCTTATGTTTGGTTGGGGTTGTACCTCTTTTTATTCGACTTGTTGCACTTTAGATGTTTTGGTACAATGACTTTCAGTTCTAGGGGTTAACTTCCGCAATAGTTGTTAGTTGTTTTGTTGAACTTACGGAGTTTATAGGAACTCCGTATTTCTTTAGTCATTTAAACCTGCTTCTGTATCTTTAAATGCTTAGTTTTTTGTTAAGGTTGCTTAGTCTAGTGGTAGTAATGGTTCTCCCACCATAGGGTTAGTGTGGGTGCCAATCACGACGGTCTGGGTCGTGACACTATCCCCCCTCAACTATGTAGTTAGACAGCTAATTGGAGTAGGCGATTAGAGGTCTGGAGACCATGATCATAAAATTAACCCTTTAAACCGTAGTTAATTCATGCATGAGATGTGATACATGAAACCCTATACATGTTGCAACCCTGAAATTTTCCAAATCACTGTAAGTAATTTTATTATTTCATTCCTGCATTCTTTTCTTTTTAAATAAAAATCAAATATTTTTAGCACTCTTAAATAAATAATTAGACTAGTATAATTTAGTAAATAGTTAATTGACAAGTCCTTTAAGTTCGATAATTCGATTCTTTTAAGAGCCAGAATATTACTTGTGCAACTATGTACACTTGCATGTGCAATTGGGAGCAACAAGGGGTATACATGTTTTTTTACAGAAGACCATCAGATTAAAAGAAGAGTTGCAAAAAACAACCTTTCATAGAAACAAAGAAACCACAATCACACCTCAATTGCAAATAAGATAGGATTGACCGTATGAATTTTCACTATTCCATTTAATCTCATCCCATGGCATGAAATAGAAAATCAAAAAATACTTCCAAAAAAATTTCAAGACTGAAAACAAGAATATATAACAAAACTGGATATGCTATCCTTCTTAAATTGTTTAGGATCACTTTGGAAAGCTACATGTTAATTACAATTTGTGTAATTACCATCCTTGTAATTATACAATTACACAACCTAATATATCACGATCCGAGCCTACACCTTGGACGTGGCCGGCACTCAAGAATCATCATTGGTCCCCAAGCGAACCCTCACCTTGGTGACTACAAGGGGAAGACTAACTTGAGCATACATAAGCAACAAATTGAAAGAAACGTTTAAAAACAGTTTATTGAATCTCAAAACTTTGTTGAATATACTTAGTATAAAACATAAGTTTTAAATAAAATATCTGAAACTAAAAGACTCTCCAAAATTGTCTATCTATGAAGCCTCTACTATTAAGAAAGGATGTCGGGACAAGAACCATTACACCTCAAAACTACTAACTGGAAAGTAACTGTGAAGTCCTGTGGAATACAATGAGACTCACCATAGCTAACTGGAGTGTAGAATGATCTTAACAAAGCTTTTATTGATTATCATGAATACCTATATCTGCATCATAAAAGGATGCAGGTCGAATGACATCAGCACATGAAATGTATGAGTATGTAATATAGCTGAGTAAACAAATAACTGAACTGAATGACTGAAAGCAACTCAACTGAATCAATACATGAACATGAAGCGAAAACCATTTAAGCTTTACAATAAAATATACAATGAAAGCAACATGAAAATAATATACTTTACTTGTGGGGAATTTCTCTAACCGACAACCATTACTATGAGTCTAGCAATGATACAACGCCCCCGCCGCACGTTGCAAGGGCCCATCCTATACCTTTCCGGGGGGTATAGGATGATATTGTGACTATGGAACCAACTATTTAGCCTTCTCAGGGGTATTGAGGAGTCGCATGAAGAATCAATGATATTTTATCCTACGCTGGTTACATAGTTCTATGGGACTTCCGAATCATAAAAAACTCTAACCCAACTCGGTGCTCGATACTACTCCTAAAATAATTAATATAACTTTGTGCTCAATTCACCCATTTCAAAGAATGGACTTCTTACATTACTTGAAATACTTTTCAAAACATGAGACGTGTTAACCTTCTTAAAAATATGCACTTATGAACTTATCTTTCAAGTTCAATAATTAACATAGGTACATATGTATATGTATATATATGAATAAAATAACATTAGAAACTCTTAATTCTTTATAATAGAACCTTTAAACTTTTTTCTCAAAACTCATATTTACTTCCTCAAAAACTCAATCTGAAACTCAAGTGTTGGCTTTGAAAAACTTCTCAATATTTATAACTCAAAATAGGGTTCATGCTGAATTATAGACATGCACAAATCAACTCAAGGATCTCAATAAAAATATAGAAACTCAATACTTAGGAATAGAATTTCAAAAGAATCAGGAATTCAAGAACTCAAAATCAACTTATCTCAAGAATACTCAAATCTAGGGGTAGAATTGTAGATTTCTCTTTTACTGATTTGAAAGTAGACGTAGGGCGTAAGGACGAAGTAGTCCAACTCTATGATAGCCTTACATACCTGGAATAATAAGGTTCTTGAAGAATCTTGAAAAAGAACTTGATTAGAAGCCTTGAAACCGTAGTTTGAAGGAGAAAGATCAAGAAAACCTTTCTTGAGATTCTTGAGATCTCTATGACCAAGAATTATGATTTTCATTAGTGGTTCATAATTGTATGGAGGAATTTGAGTTGGAAAAAAATGAAATTCTTGAAGAAGAATTTTGAAAAAGATTGAAAGAATCTTGAATTGAGTCTTCTACTTTGATTTTTCCTTAGGGCTTTGAGAGACAAGAGAATGATGGATTAAAACATGAAAATTTAATTGTTTTGAGCCTTTTATTATTCAAGAAATTCGTTTAGGGTTTTCTTGGAGGTAAAAAGACAAAAAGATCCCTTTTTAATGTTTTCTTGTCGGCTAATTCGTCACTGCACTGTATCAATTAGTAAAATGGTCATAACTTTTTACGCAAAAATTGATGACGCGAAATTGGTGGCATTGGAAAGAGGATTCAAATACCTTTAATTTGATAGGTTATGGGTCACATAACTCTTTATATTCTAAGAGATATGGTCGTTTGAAGTTGATTCAAGAGAATCTTACATCAAAACTTAATCGATAAGGAAATTTTCAACTCAACTTTGTGTTAGGAGTTTCTAGTGACCTTAATTGATATCCTAAATCATTATCACACTAAATAATTTACCTTTAAACATATGGGCAACTTAGGGATCACCCTATATGACCCTACAAGTGAATGAAGAATGGTTCGAGTTTTAACTTAGAAATTTTCGGGGTGTTACATAATAACTACTCAATATAGTAATTATGATAACCTATTTGTTTTTCATAATATAATTACAATGTAATTAAAGGTGTACTGTTTGGTTGCACAGGCACAATTACACAGTTAAATTAATTTTGAAATAAAATTAATCATAAAAAAATTGAAGTTAGTATTTGACAATTATGTGTCTTTATAAATGACATTAAATAAGGTATTTAAGATACATACAATATTTTTTTAAATATACTAATTAATTATTATATATTTGTAACTAATAATGTAAAAAAAATTGATAAATGATTTCCAGTTAATAAAATTTTAATTCAATTACTTTTAACAAGTAAAAGAACACGTTTTATAAGAACATCATGAACGACTTTCAAAAATCTAATTACATATAATAGGAGAAGAAAAAACGTCACATGTCGGCACCACAAATTTAGAAATTTTTTAAATAATAAATAATTAAATATTATATAACTAATTAAATATTATAAATATAAAATTTGAAATAAAAATAGACACATGTCATCAACTTACAAAAATAATGACAACTGTCAACATTTTTTTAAAAAGAAATTAATATATTTTTTAAATCCAATTTATAAATTAGTAAAAAAACATTTTTTTAAAAAGGTTGAAAATTTACTTTCATGATAAATATTTAACATAATGCAAAAACTGATTTTTTAAATAATTAAAATTATTTTTAAAAATGATTTTAAATCATTTCTAGAAAATAGGGAATAACTGTATTTATTATTAAAATTTTAAAAGGTTAAAAAAATATTGGAGTTCGAATTTATTTTTAAAGAGAAAATTTTACTTTCATGATAAATGTTTAAGATAATGCTGCTGAAATTTAGGATTTACAAAGTTATAATTGTCTATTTATTTTGTTTTAAAAACACAAAATATTTAATAATCATTATGTGATTCCCTTTTTTACGGAAAGTTATCATATATTTTTAATGCGAAATATTTTAACTGTCTTTCCACAACTTCTAAATTCAATATTTTTAAAAGGGAAAAGGGTCAAAAATGCCCTTAAACTATATGAAAGGAACAAAAATGCCCTCCGTTTATAGTTTGGCTCAAAAATGCCCTTACCGTCAATACTTTGGCTCAAAAATGCCCATATAGTTACAAAATGGGTCAAAAATGCCCTTTTCAGAATAAATATATTATATTTTTTCTTTTTAAACACATCTTCTTCCTAATTAAAATATTATTAAGGAACACTATTCTTGTTTTCTTTCTTCTAATATCACTTTAACAAATAAAATGTAGGAAATATTTTTTTCTTCTTAATCTCATTTTATCAATTAAAATAGAATA
>JAJOOO010024799.1:0-26071 GCA_029582685.1 Solanum piurae
TTATATACAGCTAAACAAGTTTCCGGTAACTTCCGAAGCACATTTTTAAGAACTTTTTGGGTCATTTCAAATATAATCATTTCATTAAGTTCTCAAATTCAAACTCACATATGAGGCTCTAGTTTCACTCTATCATTTTCCGAGTCGTTACAATGATGTTATTATCTCTTATGCTTATGTCTTATGTTGACTAACCTGTTTGAGATGCTCTTATGATGTTGTGCTAGCTATCATACTTGGTACATTTTGTACTAACGCATACTTTGCCTACATTCTAATCAAATGTAGGGTTTCGGAGATTGAATTCCTTTGAAGGCTAGGTTTCTAAGGTGCAAGAAGAAGTTGAAGATTTGGTGAGTCCTCATAGCTTCGAGGACAAACCCATTATTTCCTTATGTCATTTCTTTATGTTTTAGACATTTATATGGGCTGCGTCCCAAGTCTTTTATTCAAGAGTTTTAATAGATGGTTTGAGACAAAGTTATAGTAAATATTTCCGCTTGCTTATGAAAATGTTTTCGATTGTATGATTTAAAAGAAGTTTTAAATTTTCCATACTTTTCTATTATCTTATGTTATAATTATGCTAAGGGCTTGTATGAGACCCCTTCGGGGTCAAGTACGCCATGTTACACCTAGGGTATACCCTTGGGTTGTGACAACTATGTTATGAGGATTTATTTGATGAATATGCTATGACTTGTCTTTTACATTGAAAATGCATGGTGATTCTCAAACTTGGCAAATGCATGGTGATTCTCAAACTTGGCAAATGCATGTTTTTCAACCAAATGTCCTTTTTAGCATGTTTTAAGGATTTTATTGCATGGCTTCTATACTTAGTACATATTTGTGCTAACCCCTATTTCTTCTACATTTTTACAAAGTGTAGGTTCCGGCGTTTGAAGTAATTCCTTTCTTGACTAAGGCTTGAATTGCTTATCTCCAAGACTTGTGGTGAGTCCTCATGGTTCGAGGACAAGATGTCATTCACTTCTAGTTACTTTCTTATATTCTACTTTTGAGACTTTTTTATTGTAAAGGGCTGTGATCCTATTGACATTCTATTATAGTAGATGGATTATGAGACAATGTCTAGATTTCTTTTGATTTTATGAAAAGACTTCGATTGTAAAATTTTAAATTCCACATCATTTTTATTTTCTTATGTTTATGTATGCTAAGGGCTTGTATGAGACCCCTTCGGGGTCAAGTACGCCGTGTTGCATCTAGGGGGTACTCCTGGGTTGTGACAATCTCCCTCAACCTGCTGAGCATGAGTCATGAGCCTAGATATGTTCATATTTTCCAGCAACATAGCATTCCTACACTCTGTTTTCACTAATTCTGACACTCCATACAATAACTTGTTCATTTGAGCCCTGGAATCCGCAACCATGTAAGGAGCATACTTGGAGAGTTGGGTGAACTTGAGCCCATACTCTTGGACTATCATGTTACCTTGCCTCACGTTCATAACCTCCTAAGGTTTTGCCTCCCTTAGCTCTCTTGGGAAGAACCTATCCAGAATGGTTTCACTAAAGCAATCCCAAGTGATAGGAGTTGCATCTGTACCCCTGTTCTCTTTCCACTGAGTATACCAGATCTGAGCCACATCCTTAAGCTGGTAAGATGCTAACTCAACCCGATCATTCCCAGTTACCTGCATCACTTCAAAGACCTTTTTGACCTCATATGAAGTTTTGGGGATCCTCACCAATTTGCGATCCTAAGAACTCAGGTGGATTCATCCTAACAAAATCCCAAATTCTAGCTACAGCTGACCCAACACTAGCATTTGCCGGAACTGGAACCTACTGATTGTTCTGGTTGGTCACACTCTAAGCCAACAACTGGATAACATTACGAAATTCAGCATTCAAAACTTTTTGATCTGGGATTGGAGAAGTTGCGTTAGCATTCCTGGCGTTAGCTCTACGAGGAGGCATGATCTGAAACGCAAGAATGATGAATTAGATCATACCTTATGCAACAAGAAAATGAAGTTTTTCCTAAAACACTTCGTAGCCTCCCTCTCATTAGATGTGGTGCACTTCACATCCATGAAAAGGACTATACTTAGTGTGGCTTTTCAGACATCCCATGACTTTTAAACCTAAGGCTCAGATACCAAGTTTGTCACGCCCTGAGCTAACCCCCAGGTCGCAGACATCGAACCTAGGTTTACGAGTGACCTCAAGCTAACCCTGCTGGCATAACATAATCATACTATTATAACTGAAATAAGATAATTCTATGTGGAAGCTAAATCGTAAGATAAACTGAAATGATGGGGAATACCCATACTATATGAATATATAAATGAAAGAGAGTTTAACAACAACTGAAATAGTTAAACTCAAATACTAAAGGTGGAACTAACTATGTATGAAATAAAGCCTCTACTGACTAGAAATGTTGGGACATGCCCCAACTAGATTTAGCAAAACTAAAACTAAAGCTAAAAGCAAAGAAAGATAATCATGTCACTCGTCCTCGAAGAATAAGGACTCACCACTGATACTACTGAACTGAAGATCAAGAACTGATCTATGCGTGATCTGGAAGCTGAGAACCTGAACCTACATCACGAGAAGATGTAGCGCAGAGTATGCGTCAGTACTCGAAACGTACTGAGCATGCATGATAAAGTAAAGTTGATTAATAATCATAACTGAACCAAAGCATATACTGACCAATGATATGATACAAACATGATACTGAACTGAGAATACTGAACATGAAATTACTGAATGCAATGACCAAGTTTATAACATGTTGATGCTGATGTGCGAGTGTAACTGTTAACATGGTCAATGCAATAGAATCTGACTGAACTGTGGGAGCTACTAATAACCGACATAAAACCACATGAGCTAAATGTGGAGTTCGATGTATACGCCCCATCGAGAGGACTCAATATACCCTGCCAAAAGTATAGAGACATGACTGGCGTGATCCCTAAAATGTTTCCCACAGAGGGGACTTACAGCCTACCGGGCACGTAGTTCTGGGACTTGTGGGTGACTAACCCTAGTCCACTCGGTATAAAGTCCACTCCCAACTGATTAAGTAATTTAGAAATTTATAACTGAAATGCTGGAAATTTTGGATAGCTCAAATACTAACATGTTAACTGAAAATGCAACATTAATGAATTGATAATGAAACATTTATAACTGGAGCATGTATAACTGAATAATCTGACCTAGCATGTGCAATTCATGAACTAAAAGAACTACATAGCTAGGGTTCTGAAATTATGAAGGAGTTTATACTAAATCATGCTAAAGATCATGATAAACTGATTAGGAATATTAATGTAACTAATTCATGATAATCTACTGAAATTCTAGAAAACCCTAGGTCTAGTTGATAATAAGGGAATCAAGAATCTGACTGAATTCTAGGGACCTAATGGGCGAAAGGAACCCACTAGTGAAATCCCACATACCTGGTGATGAATTCCACGGAGAAATCTTTCGATTTCAGGGATGGAACTGATGGAGCCTTGCTGCGTTCTTGAGCTAGGGGTCTTGACTTCTTTCTCCTCTTATGTTGTAATTTTTTTTAGTTTTGATGAATGATCTGACTTAGGTAAGTTCTAGTTTGTTTACTAGGCTAAAACTGACCAAAACTAAGTAGTTTAGGGGTCCAACGCATAGGGAAAAGACCAAACGACCCTTAACTTAACTGCTGTCGGCATCACCAACGGACCAGACTCACAGACCATGGATTGACAGATGGTCCGTGCTGGTCGGCCGTCGTTTAGCGACTGGGACTGAAATTTGGAGGGTTGGACTTACGACCCTGGACCACAAACCATGGTCTGACCTACGGTCCGTAGGTCCTGGCGTGGGTCTACCCTTAGCCAAGATTTTGGGATTTTTCTGGGGAGGGCTGCGTGACCATCCACGGACCACCAACACAGATTGTGGGTCACCCTACGGTCCATAGGTGGTGCCCGTCGTTGGCACCTGTAGCTTCTAAAATCTGCAATCTGGTCTGCCTAGGATACAGGGTGCTACAATAATGACTACTACATGTTTCTCATTAGGATAAACTCTTCATTAAATTAAATTTCCCCAATAAAGAACTTAGAAATAGGAAAAATAAGACCAATAATTTTAGGGGGAAATCTAATTAATAACCAATTGACCATTTTGGGAAAAATCTTTTTTTTTTTAAAAAAAGATTTTATTCACAATTTATTATCCATACATTAATGAACTTTTTGACCTTTTTGTAGTTTTAGTTCTATAAATTGATCTCTTAAGTTTTAAAGGAAACCACACCACCATTTTCATCACCCCCTTTTCACTTCACTTCGCCGATATGTGATAACAATCGTCGGCACACTATTGACTATAACCTCCACAACTCCACCATCAACTAGTCGTAAGCTTGATCAAGTTTCATCTAATCAAGCTTCTTCATCCCTTATCAGAAAGCGAAAGAGAACTGATCCAACTCCAATTTAGTTCTTTGTTCAATCGTTATAAAGAGGAGAAACCCTAGTTATCTGAGCTCATGCTATAAAATCTATAGAAGTCATTCACAATGGAAGACAAATCTCCAGTCGGTCAGACCAAATGCTGGCCTTTTATGGCGTTGAAAACGATACAACCATCTATCTATTTGGTCAAACGCGGAGCAACTAGATGCCTGAAGATGAGTGTTCTAGAGAAGAAGATAAATAAAATCTCAATAGATAAAGGATCCGGAATCAACATTCTGCTATCCACACATTCAATTAAAAGTCAAGATCATGATAAAGTTCAAGTTCAAGTTCATCTAAGATTCAAGAACAAGCTTTAAAGCCCTTGAATCCAAGATCAAGTTCAAGACAAATTCAATATCAAGTTCAATAGCCCTTGAATTATATATGAAAAGGAGAATTTAGAAGAATAATAGAGATTGTAACACTCACACTTTAAATCAATAAATATAATTGTTGCGATATTATTCTGTTCTTGATTATTGTTTTCTCTATGCGAATTTTACTCTCTACAAATTCTGGCACGCCCGGTGGGACAATCTCTACCTCTCATCTCAACATTTCAAGCATCAAAGAATATTGAGATGACTTCCAAGAAGGTCAACTCTCAATCAATTGCCTTTAAGGCCACTATCTCCAAATTCTCTAATGAAGTCCAATGAGTTCTTAGTGGTATCTTTGGAAGTTCCAGAGTTGTTACGAGGAGCAAGGCTACTACACTAGAACAACACACACTTCAAGTGTCATCCACATCAACTCATGTTTTTTAATCTTCGAATCCAAAAGGATCGAGGTTCTCCACAAGTGATTTAGAAGAAGGAAGCAGTATTGCTGAAGAGATCAAGAAGACCTTGCCTCTACTTGAGCAATCTGGTTCTAAGAGCTCTACCACAAAGGAGAACTATGATTCAACCAATGAATCTTCTCCACGTGCATCACTTAATGTGAGTCCGTTGAAGATTAACTTAGGTGAAAATCCATGTTATTCTCCCACTTCCCCAATGATGATGTAAGCAATGGTAACTGTTGCTTCTTCCTCTGAGGAATAACTTGTAAATCTGACAAAGTTGCTTGAAGGATTAACCAAACATGTACATCACCAAGAGTCTTGAATTGACAAATTGATGGATAGGATGGAAGGCCTTTTAGATGGAGAAGCTAGTCATGCGCCTGGAAAGGGTGTTGAAGTTCAAGAGATTGAAAATCCTGCGAAGCAAGCACCGCTTGTTATTGAGATGTCAGTTTCTTCTGAAAGAATGATCCCACTCAATCGCTTGAACGAGTTCATTGAAGGAACAATAAAAGATAAGTATGAAGTCTCCACCACGTCTTCTCATATGTATGCCAAGCCACAAACTGCAAGAATTTATAACTTCAAATTGTCTGTTGGTTATCAACTGAAACACCCCGAAAATTTCTAAGTTAAGACTCGAACCATTCTTCATTTACTTGTAGGGTCATATCAGATGATTCTTAAATTGCACATATTTGTAAAGGTAAATTCTTTAGTGTTGGAATGGTTTTGGATATCAATTAAGGTCACTAGAAACTCCTAGCACAAAGTAGAGTTGAAAGTTCCTTATCGATTAAGTTTTGATGTAAGATTCTACTTGGATCAACTTCAAACGACAATATCTCTTAGAATATAAAGAGTTACATGGCCCATAACCAATAAAATTCAAAGTATTTGAATCTTCTTTCCAACGCCACCAATTTCGCGTCAATCCAAGTTTCGAGTAAAGAGTTATGACCATTTTAGTAACCTGATACAGTGTAGTGACGAATTGCTCGACAGGAAATCTTTAAAAAGAGTCATTTTCTTCTTTTTACCTCTAAAAAAACCCTAAATGAATTTATTGACTAATTAAATACCCAAAATAATTATTATTTTCATCTCTTAATCCATCATTCTCTTCTCTCTCAAATCCTAAGGAAAAATCAAAGTAGAAGACTCCATTCAAGATTTTTTCAATCTCTTTCAAAATTCTTTTTCAAGGTAAGTGTTTTTTCCAAGAATTCCATTCTTTCCAACTCAAATTCCTCCATACAATTATGAATCACTAATAAAAATTATAATTCTTGGCCATAGAGATTTCAAGAAACTAATTCAAAAATCTCAAGAAAGGTTTTCTCGATTGTTTACCTTCAAGCTAGGGTTTCAAAGCTTTTAATCGAGTTCATTTTTGAGATTCTAAGAGATTCTTGAAGAACCTTGTTCTTTCAGGTATGTAAGGCTATCATAGTGCTTGACTAGTTTGTCCTCACGTCCTACATGTACTTTCTAATCAGTAAAAGAGTAATGTAGGATTCTATCCCTAGATTTGAGTATTCTTGATATGAGTTGATTTTTAATTTCTTGAGTTTCGGATTCTTTTTGAAATTCTATTCCTGATTATTGAATTGTTATATGTTATGCATTAAGATTCTTAAGTTGATTCGTTCATGTCTATATTTCAGCATTAACCGTATGAATTGAGTATTTTTTTTAGATGAGTAGTATCGTCGAGTTCTAAGTACCGAGTTTCCATATTGCTATTAAGATCCCTGAGTTGAGTCGGTCATGTCCATAATTCCGCATGAATCCTATGAATTGAGTTATAAATCTTGAGAAGCTTTTTAAAGCCAACAATTGAGTTTTAAACTGAGTTCTTGAGGAAGTAAAGATGAGTTTTGAAAAAGAGTTTCTAAAACATGATTAGTATTACAATCAAGTATGCCATCAATGTTTAAGTAGTATGGTATCTAACTATGACATCAATGTTTAAGTAGTATGGTATCTAACTATGACATCAATGTTTATGCAGTATGACTTTCCTAGTCATCAATGATCATATCACATATGATTTTCATATATTTTTGAGAAAGAGTTTTCAAATATGAATTGAGTAAGAGTATAAGGGAACTATGTTTTTCCAAAGGTATCAATCTTTACATTGATAAAAGAGAAACTTTGATTTCTAAATGAGTTATGAGTTCAAAGATATTTCAAGAGCAGTTACCTCTTTTAAGAGGATAGTTTGATCAATTATTTCAAACTAGAGGAAGAGTTCTGTTTTAAAAAAATATGAGCATGAGTATATATTATTGGGAGTAGTATTGAGCATCGATATGGGGACTAGTTCAGACAACTCAAAGTCCTCATAAACCATGTATGCCAACATGGGTAAAGGGTCATACTTTTTAGATGATTCCTTATTAATTTTTAAGCATAGCTTAGTGGATCCACTTAGTTGAGGTGTTCTATACCCCAACAAGGTATAGGACAGTTCTGGCGAGTCTGGAGCCGAAAGGGTAAGAAAATTTGTCAAATTTTTTAAAAGGCCAACAAAATTAATTATAGAACCAAAAGGGAAATTGTCTAACTGTTATTTTGACGTTATTTAAATTAGGGCAGCCGCCACAAGGCGCGGAATTATATGTGCCTTGTAAGGCGCGGAATTATATGTGCCTTGTAAGGCGCATCTGTGTTAGCCTTGTTAGGCACAGCCACCATGTGCCTTACAAGACGCATGAATGTCAGCGCCTTGCGGCGGTTTTTTTTTTTATAAAAAAAATTAATTAGTCTGATTATTAAAAAATGAGTTAAATTATCAATGGTTTGAAAATTATAAAGTATAGAACATTTGACATCATATTTGGTGTTAAACAGTGGGATGTTAGGAAAAATGTGACATTTTATCCCCTCATTTTTTTAATTTGATTAATTAAATTCAATTCTAAACGTGTAATAAAAGCGTAAAAAAAGTAGATCAAAGTGTGAAATTTGTTATGCCATGGAATATAGCATCTAAAATTACAATAAGAATCCAAAGTTTTTGGGTGGAATTTACTACCTAACTATTGATTTAGTTTCAAGAGATAAAAACTTCTCCCTTACTAATTAAAAGAAATTTTGTGGAGTTCTATCATTCCCCAATTTAATTAGATTAATTGACTTATGTTTATTTATTATCTTTGACATTTTAATAAGCAATATTATTAAAATTTCAATAAGGTTTAGTGTAGTAGCTATTAACATTAATTAAACTAATTAATTATAATTCCAAATTTTACAAATATATTTAGATAATTAAAAACTGTGACTTTGACCTTTTCATTTTTGTGTATGAATAATTTGAGGTTGTTTACTATATTGACTAGCGACTCAATATTAGTGGTTGGACCAGTTCATATCAAATATACTCTTAACATGATGTAATATTATATGTTTTGAACTAAACACAAATTTTTCTTCAAATCATCTCATATAATTTAAAATATCACTTATTCACCAACAACGTCCCCAAATCAACCTCACCCCCCACTACCAACCCAATCCAATAAAAAGAGTAGAAAATAAAAAGGATGAAAAACTATAGTCTCAGCCTTCTTTTACATGAAATTTTTATACTTTATTGTCAATAAAACTTGTTTGGATATTGGGGAAACTAAAAAGTCTTTATACTGGACCACTCAAGTTCTAATTTGAGGGCCATATATAATTGACCTATGTCTTTAAAATTATTTTTGTTATAATAATAGTAATAATTCTACTTGACACTTAATAATCGAACTGAACAATTTTTTTTAAAAAAAAAACCGCCGCAAGGCATGCGGCTTGTAAGGCGCATGGCGGCGAGCCTTACAAGGCTAATGACGATTGCGCCTTGCAAGGTGCATGTAATTTCGTGCCTTGCGGCGGCAACACTAATTTAAATGGTGCAAAAATAACAGTTAGAAAGTTACCCTTTTGGTTGTATAATTAATTTTGTTGCCCTTTTGAATTTTTTGGCAAATTTTCTTACCCTTTTGGCTCTGGACACTTCAGCGATAAAATAAGGCAAACCCCAAGGGTTGCTTTCTCTTCTCCTTTGTGAGAAAAATAATTAGAGAAGTGAATGTATTGAAAATATTTTTATATTTGATCGATCTAAATATACATTTTATTCAATAAATTCAAAAAGCATTGTTCTATCCGCTTCACTAATTCTTATATAAAGGATAAAGGAAAATCGTATGCTTAAAAATATTGGAAGTCCAAACAACATGATATGTTGACTATTATATTACCACTATAATCTTCAAATTTTATAATCGTAACGACACATGTACAGATGCTTTCAACCCTAATCATATGGTAAGAGGTTTAGTATGTGAAAATTGAAATATATATTTCAGCATGTACTTTCCGTTCTTAACTTAAAACAACTAGATATGAAATCTAAGTGAACGTCATAAAGATAAAATCATGAAAGTTGTGTATCGTGTTGAGGAATTTTTTTTCTCTATAAAAGGTAATATTACACTTAGTTTTGTAATTATAAGATGAAAGTATCAATGAGTGTATATACATTTTTATCCCAAAACAAATTGACACTACTAAAAGAACTTCAATTCACATATATCCCATGTCATCCCAATAAAGTTGACACTACTAAGAGAAATTCATTTCAGGAGAGGATATCCAACATAATCAATGTAACAATTGATCATCAAGAACAATAGATTGAATTGTCTCGTGAAAATTTCTCCCTCTCCTATTGTGCCACCATGTGAACAATTTGTATGAATCAAAATAATAGTCTTGAAACAAGAATATTCACAACATGTATATAATAAATCCTTGATTAATACACTACTTGATATTGTATGAAAACTAGTGTTAAAAAAGGAAATCCAAACTTAACCCATAGGAGATACACAAATTTCTCAACTCCAGCCTTTTTGATATTTTATGAAAATTATGTAGCTTGAATAATAATTTACTCCAATATGTGTTATCAAAATGAGCACCACTACTTGGTCGACCTGTTCATTGACACTTGAGTCTCGACATCCAAAAGTAATTTGTAACATCTCGCTAATTGAAAGAACTAGAAAGAGCTAAAATTAGAAAGAGTCATTTTTGGAAAGAATGAAAAATCTGGAAAATTGGTTAACTTATGTTAAGTGTGAGTTTTGGGTCAACTTCAAACGACCATAACTCCTAGCTCAGGATGAGTTAGGTGTGATACAAGATACCGTAGGAAAGATATTTGAATTATATTTCCAACGCCGCCACGTTTGCGCGATGTAGAGTTTGTATGAGGGAGATATGCCCATTTGAAGTTGGGTTGTTTAGATAAGGAAAGTCAAAACCAGATTTTAGAAGGACATTGTGGTCTTTCCACTACCCTATTATTTTAATTTTATTTTTGGTAATTAAGTTGGGGTCTAAACTGATTTGGTTCAGTTTACGCCTTTCAAAATAGAGTTAGGGTTTTGAAAGAAGAGGAGAAAAGAGGAGAAGAAGCAAGGATTAGTCGATTTCTTGGAGAATTGCGTGTGGATTTCACCAAGGGTTAATCCCTACGAGGTATGTGAGTTCACATAGCGTTGGGTTCGTGCACCCACGCGCAAAACATGTTTAATTAAGTGTAATTTCATCCTAAAATGGTTGAGAATATGATGTTCTTGAGTTGTGTTCTTGAATAGCTTTCGTTCTTGAATTTGGGATGAGATTGAGGAGTTTATGAGAGTTTAATGTCGATTATGAAAGTTTCTTTGAGTTAGATTCTTCTGTATATGTTTTGGGTACCTGAATCTAAAGAGAATTTGAGAAAAAGAATCGGATTAAATTGATTTAAGGTCAGAAAACAAGAAGAAAATTCGTCAGGAATTCACCTGGGAGAAAGCTGGCACGACGCGCCCCCGTAGCACCAGGAAGGCTGGGGCGGCACGCCAGAAATAGCTCTCTGAATGGAAGGGGCTAGCGCGGCGCGCCAGCAGTGCGACAGGGTCATCCGCCCCAACCCTTTTTTTCATTGTTTAGCCCGTTTGAGTCCTTCTAAAGTGTACTAACACTTCCTATCAATTCTAACTACTCTAAATGACTTCTAAACATCTAGAAATGATCCGTTAACATGAATCATAACCTTGAATCCATAAATTCAAAATTCAAGAAAAGTTAAGAGTCAAGTCTAGAAAGTTCATAGAGTCTTTTCAAGAAATGTTTTACCAATGTCTTAAACTTGTTTTAAAGACTTAAGCATTGAGTTAAGTAAGAGTAAGAGTAAAGTTCATTTATTCAAATGAGTATAGTGAACTAAGTATTCCCAAGAGTTAAAATATTTTTCAGATTTAAACAAGAAAGGAAACACCGATTTCCAAGAGAGTCTTTGAGCTAGTTTTGAGTAATAATCTGAAACCACAGAAAGAGTTATGTTTTTAATTATATGAGATGAGTATTTTTGGGAGTAGTATTGAGCACCGATATGGGGACGAGTTCATAATAACTCAATGTCTCCATAAAACATGTAGCCATCATGGGTAGAAAGGATCATACTTTTTAGATGATTCCTTAGTGCTTTTTAGCATAGACTAGTGGATCCACTTAGTTGAGGTGTTCTATGTCATGGAAAGGTATATGACAGTTCTGGCAGCGTGGGCGAGACGTTGTATCATCACTTTAGCTCATAGTGATGGTTGTCTGTTATAGAAACTCCCACACTATTATATTATTATATATTTAAGGTGAGTTGTTATTGTATTTTCAATACATTGAGTTGTTGTTTACTATTTTAAATGTTTATTTAAACTGCATTTTTATTGGTGTTTATTTATGCATTGAGTTAAGTATCCATGAGCTGAGTAAAGTTGAGGTAAGTGTTTCTTTCGGTATTCATTTCAAGCTTATGCCGTGTTTAGTTTTCCTTTCGCATGCTCGTACATTCAATGTACTGATGCCTTTTGGCATGCATCATTTTATGATGCAGATAAAGGTAACCAGGATCAGCATCCAGCGCCTCGTTGATCCAGTTGAGCACTCACAGTCAGTTGGTGAGCCTTCTTGCTTTCCGGAGGATCCCTTTTTCATATTGTTTTAGTATTTCAGTTGTTAGGATGATCGGGGGTCTCGTCCCGACATCCCTCATTGTTTTAGAGGCTTCATAGACAATTAATCAGTTCTTTAGTCTTTGCATTTCAGTTGTTATGTTATAAGACTTCAGTTGCCATTTTGGCTAAGTTGAATGTTTTATTTTTAAACGTTCTAAGTTACTTTTTTAAAACAGTTGAGTAATTGATGCATTTGAATCTCTGTATTAATGCTCTAAGTCTTCCGCTGAGTAGTAAGCCAGGCCAAGGGTTCGCTTGGGGCCATCAATGGTTCTCGAGTGTCAGCCACATCCGAGGTGTAGGCTCGGGGAATG
Source organism: Solanum piurae (assembly GCA_029582685.1). Classification (NCBI taxonomy): domain Eukaryota; kingdom Viridiplantae; phylum Streptophyta; class Magnoliopsida; order Solanales; family Solanaceae; genus Solanum; species Solanum piurae. Next base: position 12,667 of record JAJOOO010024799.1, read on the forward strand.
ACAAACTTGGTATCAGAGCACAAAGTTCAAGATTCTTAGGGAGTCTATGAAGCCGTGTCTGTAGAGTCCTAGTTATCGGTGTGAAGCGCGCCACATCTATAATTAGGAGGCTGCAACATTTAGGAAATTCATTCAATTCTTTCATACTCATTTAGTGCGATAAAGTTTATCTCTATAAAGTTTCCTTCTAATTCGTGCTTGCGCGTGTCTTTCAGTTAATCATGCCTCCACGAAGAGCTGTCAGAGGTCTTTCTGCTAGGAGTAACGTTGAGGAGCATGGGGTACCAAATGCACATGAAGTGCAACCTCAAGGAGAGGTCACCAACGCTAAATTTTGGGAAGCGATCTGAATGCTAAGTCAAGCTGTTAACAACCAAGTTGGGAGACAAAGAGGGGCTCGACAGGAAGAGGCCGATACTTTGAGGATCCCTGAAATCTTAAGGATGAATCCCTCAAGTTTCACTGGTTCAAGCACTACTGAGGATCCGAAGAACTTTGTTGAGGAACTGCAAAAGGTATTCGAGGTTATTCACGTTGTCGATGATGAGTGAGTGGAACTAGCGGCATATCAACTGAAGAATGTTGCTAGAACTTGGTTTGACCAGTGGGAGAGGAGTAGGGCTGAGGATGCACCGATTGTGAGTTGGACTTATTTTGAGGAGGCCTTCTTGAGGCGTTTCTTTCCCCGAGAACTGAGAGAATCCAAGGTACGAGAATTCCTTACCCTTAAGCAGGATTCACTAAGTGTTCATGAGTACAGCTTGAAGTTCACCCAACTTTCCCGATATGCTCCGGATATGGTTGCGGATATATGAAGTAGGATGAGTTTTTTTGTTGTTGGGATGTCTCATCTGTCGAGTAAGGAAGGTAAGGATGTGATGCTAATAGGTAACATGGATAAAGCAAGGTTGATGGTTTATGTGCAGCAAGTTGAGGAAGAGAAGCTGCGGGATAGGGAGGAGTTAGAAATAAGAAAGCTAAGACATGGAATGAGTCCAAACAGCAAAGGAGTAATGTGAACCATTTTTCCTTTCAACAAAAGCAAAAGGGACCTGCTCCATCATCTGCTAGTGCACCTCCACCAAGGAAAAAGGTGAGTAAAATAGTAAGAATTCCCAGCATTTTAGAGCTAGACATGCACAGTCTCAAGGTAGTGTGGCACAAGGAGGTAACTGGGCTCCTGCATGTGCTAAGAGTGGTAGGAACCAACCGGGTAAGTATCATGATGGCTCCACAAGTTGTTTTAAGTGTGGTCAAGAGGGTCACTTCATGAAAGAGTTCCCTAAGAATCGACAAGGTAATGGGAATCAGGGCAATAGGGCTAAATCTTCTTCAGTTGCTCCACAAGACAGGGTTGCGCCAAGAGGAACTACTTCAGGCAGAGGAGCAAACCGCTTATATGCTATCACCAATCACCAAGAGCAAGAGGATTCACCAGATGTTGTCACTGGTATGATCCAAGTCTTTAAATTTGTTGTTTATGCTTTGTTAAACCCAAGAGCGAGTTTATCTTTAATGACTCCTTATGTTGCAATGAAATTTGATATTCTTCTTGGGAAACTTTGTGAACCCTTTTGTGTTTCTACACCTGTTGGGGAGTCTATTCTAGCTGAGAGAGTCTATCGTGATTGTACAATTTCTGTCAATCACATGAGTACCAAGGTTGATTTAGTTGAGTTGGACATGGTTGATTTTGATGTCATTCTGGGTATGGACTGCCTTCATGCCTGTTATTCCTCCATTGATTGTAGAACACGAGTTGTCAAGTTCCAATTTCCTAATGAGACAGTTATAGAGTAGAGTAGTAGTTCAGCCGCGCCTAAGGGTCATTTTATTTCGTACCTTAAGGCGAGAAAGTTAGTGTCTAAAGGTTGTGTCTATCACTTAGCTAGTCCGAGTTAATGACTCTAGTGTTGAGATACCTCATATTGAGTCAGTTCCAGTTGTGAGTGAGTTTCCAGAAGTCTTTCCTGATGATCTACATGTAGTCCCTCCTGAGATAGAAATAAACTTCGGCATAGACATTCTTCTTGATAATCATCCTATCTCTATTCCGCCATATAAAATGACACCAGCAGAGTTGAAAGAGCTAAAATGACAGTTGAAAGATCTCCTTAATAAAGGTTTTATTTCACCAAGTGTCTTACGTTGGGGCGCTCCAAACTTATTTGTAATGAAGAAGGATGATTCCCTTAGAATGTGTATAGATTACCGTCAGTTGAACAAGGTTACCATCAAGAATAAGTATCCTCTTCTGGGAATTGATGATCTTTTCGATCAGCTTCAGGGTGCTTCTTGTTTTTCTAAGATAGACCTCAGATCAGGCTACCATTAGTTGAAAGTAAGAGAATTGTGATATTCCAAAGACAACATTTAGGACCCGTTATAGTCATTATGAGTTTTTGGTCACGTCGTTCAGTTTAACCAATGCACCTACATCGTTCATTGACCTTATGAATAGAGTATTCAAGCCTTATTTAGATATGTTTGTTATCGTATTCATTGATTACATTATAATCTATTCGAGGAATGAGGAAGAACATGCCAGCCATCTCAGAATAGTTCTCCAAACTTTAAAAGATAAGGAGTTGTATGCTAAGTTCTCTAAATGTAAGTTTTGGCTTGAGTTTGTGGCATTCTTGGGCCACTTAGTTTCCGTTGATGGAATTAGAGTTGATACCCAGAAAATAGAGGCAGTGCAGAATTGGCCTGGACCCACATCTCCAACTGATATTAGGAGTTTCTTAGGGTTAGTTGGGTATTATAGAAGGTTGGTAGAGGGTTTTCATCTATTTCATCTCGTTTGACTAAGTTAACTTAGAAAACAATTAAGTTCAATGGTCCGAAGCTTCTAAGAAAAACTTTCAGGAATTGAAAAAGAAGTTGACTACTACCCGCGTATTGACCTTACCAGAGGGTACACAAGGTTTCATAGTTTATTGTGATGCATCCAAAGTTGAATTGGGTTATGTGTTGATCCAGAATGGTAAAGTTATAGCATATGACTCCCGACAGCTTAAGGTTCACGAGAAGAATTACCCAACCCATGATCTAGAGTTGGCTTCCATAGTATTTGCTTTGAAAATATGGCGTCGCTATCTTTATAATGTTCATGTAGATGTGTTCACCGATTATAATAGCCTTCAGTACGTGTTTAGTCAGAAGGAGCTTAATCTCAGACAAAGGAGGTGGTTGGAATTACTCAAGGATTATGACATGAGTATTCTCTATCACCCAGGTAAGAATAATGTTGTCGTTGATGCCTTGAGCTGATTGTTTATAGGTAGTACCTCCCATTTTGAGGAATACAAGAAAGAGTTAGCAAAAGATAACATTACACTAAGTTTATTCAACATGGAATTATCAATGAAAACCATAATTCCCATTTTATCCCAACAAGATTGACACCTCCTCATCTCTGGAGGAAAGAGTTCTAAGATAATCGGACTCATCAATTCATCATCTTGAACAGTAGCTTCTATCTTCCTTATGAAATTTCCGTGCGCTAATACTTTGCTCACCTGTGAATAATTTGTATGACAAGTCATTATCAAAATAAGAATCTTAAAATCAGAATATTCACCATATGTATATAGTAAATCCTTGAAAGAATCCAGACTTACCTTATATGAGATATACAATCTTTTCAACTCCGGCTTTTTTATTAGTGGAAGCATATTAGGTAGCTTGAATAGTAATCCATACCATGGGTCATAACAATGGGCACCACCATTTATATTTACTAAATCACCTTAGAGGCCCTAACCATTACTCGCTCCGTACTTGATCATACTTAATCATTCTACCCATTTTCTAAGTAACAATATCAACACCGGGACCCCAGATTCCCACTTAGCATACCGCATCCCGAATTGAGACTCTACCCTTCACAATTTATTACGCAACGACATCACCAATTAACTTACCACGTCTCAATCCCCACATATAAGAACATAATGAACAATCCACTAAACTCTTCATGAAACATGCCCAATTCCACATTATCAATATTACAAGCAATTACACATATAGTACAAGTCAATGGCCTTCTCATGGAACCCACACCCAAATTGTTAGTGTACCGGAATGTTGTACCCGGTCCAATGCATGTTAGTGTTCCGGAACATATCCCTCGATCCAATGCATGTTAGTGTGCCGGAACGTAGCACCTAATCCAATGGATGTTAGTGTTCCAGAATGTAGCACTTGAGCCAATGAATATGTCAGTACGTGACATCCGATCCAATTATCACAATCATAATCATATTCACATCCATAACATAAAATACCCACTTCATATAGTCAAGTACTCAAGTTCATGGCATGCATTGTTATAATAACTTCATTAGGTTTGATTCTACTTTTATCGAAGGTCATACACGCATGCATACCATACACCAACGGAATACTTAACTCATAGAGAAAAATACTTTCAAAGTAAACTGAATTGCTCAATAAATACTTAAGAATGTATCAAGACAACATTCATTGGCCAAAAGTGGCAACTCAAGTATGAACATAAGCCAATAACAAGATAATGATGAATGAACTAACATCTGATTGACTGTCAATGAAGCCTCTAAAACAACTTAGATGGATGTCGGGACAAGCCTTGTGACATCCTAATGACCTGATAATAATATTGAAAGCAATAAAAGGGATCCTCTGGAAAGGAAGGAGGGTCACCACAAGACTTTGAAATGCTCAACTAGATCAACGGTGAGCTGGATGCCGATCCTGGTTACCAGTGTCTGCATCATAATAAGATGCAGGACAAATGGCATCAATACATTGAATGTACGAGTATGCGAGGGAAAATCTAAAACAAGACATAAGCTTGAAAGGAACTGAAGAACATACCTGGCTCAACTCAACTGAACTCAATTGAACTGATTTCAATATACAACAGTGTAAATAAATGTCGTATAAATAAAACCTTTAAAACATGGTTTTCAACTCTGTGTATTTAGAAATACAATAATAACTCTGTATATACAAAATGATACAATATGAACTCTGTTTGTATATGGAAATACAAATATTTCTGATGTATATAAAAATACAAAATATTGGTGTGGGAGTTTCTCTAACCGACAACCATCACTAAAGAGCTATCGTGATGATATAGCATTTTGCCTCACGCTGCCAGGGCCGTCTTATACCTTATCGAGGGTATAGAACCTGAACTACTAAGTGGATCCGTGGATCCACTAGTCTATGCTAAAAAGTACTAAAGAAATCATCTAAAAAGTATGACCCTTTTCTTCCCATGGTGGCTACATGGTTTATAGGGGCTGTGAGTTGTATGAACTCTCCCCCATATCGGTGCTCAATACTACTCCCAAAATATGATACTAGCTCTTATGTTTAAAAACATACTTCTTTCTGTGATTTGAGATAATTGCTCAAAAACTTAGCGCAAAGGCTATCTTGGAAATCTCAGTTTCTCTTCTTGCTTAATTGTGAAAGCATTTATTCTTTTCTGAAACTAGCTCAAAGGCTCTTTGGAAATCTCAATTTCCATTTTTATTTAAATGTAAAAACTTTTAAAACTCATTGGGAATACATAGTCCCCATATACTTTTGAAGAAATAAACTTCAACTTTACTCTTTACTGAACTCAAAACTCATTTCTTAAAACAAAGTTAAATCGTTTGTAAAAGACTTTTGGAAGACTATATGAACTTCTATTGACTTGACTCTTAACGGATCTTGACTTGACTCTTAACTAATCCTTGAATTGAATTTTGAATTCAAGGATTGAGATTTGTGATAAGAAAGATCTCATGATGTTTAGAAGTGTTTTTAGATAGCTAAACATGAGAAAATATCAAGAATTAACTGTCTGAAAGCTGGTCCGCGACGCGGAGATGTATTTAAATTTTGGTCGCGAAAATACTTTTTCAGGTAGAACGGCCCGTGACCACTCCGCGACATGAAATGATTTTTTTCCAAATCTGGGGAGCAGGTCCACGACGCGGAGCCAGTGCCCAGATATGCTCGACTTATTTTCTTCCTCGTTTTCCATCCCCAATTTGCCTAGATTCGATTCTTTTTTTCCATATCTCTTCAGATCTGGGTACCCACAACATATACACAATAATCTAACTCAAAACAACTCTAATAATCGATCTTAAACTCTCAAGAACTCCTCAATCTCATCCCAAATTCAAGAACGAAAGCAAATTCAAGAACATTCAAACTTTCAACTTTTAGGACGAATTCATGTTGAATTAATCATGTTTGGAATGTGGGTGAACAAACCCAATGCTATGAAAGCCTCACATACCTTGTAGGGATTACTCCTTGACGAAATCCACGATCTTAGCTTTAAGAACTTGACGATTTCCTTGTTTCTCCTTCTCTTTTTCTTTTCTCTTCAAAACCCTAACTCTTCATTTCCAAATGCACGAACTGAACCAATTCAGTTTTGACCCTTAATTAATCCACTAAAACGAATTAAAATAATAGGGTATGGAAAAGACCAAAACACCTTTAAAATTCCGGGTTGGACAATTCCTCATTTGAACAACCCAACTTCCAATGGGCATAACTCACTCATACGAACTCAGAATCGCACAAACTTGGCGGCGTTGGAAAGATTATTCCAAGATCTTTCCTACGATATCTGGAAACACATCTAAATTATCCTGATCTAGAAGTTATGATCATTTGAAGTTGACCAAAAACTCAACTTTAACACACTTTAACCCATTCAAACAGCTCTTATATACGCGCTATTTCATGCAAACTTGCAGCCGCAGATCGTCTTCTCCTCCTTTATTTTGAAGTTCAACAAATTTTCGGATTTTTATATTCTTTCCAGAAATGACTATTTCCAATTTTTAAACTTCTTTCTACTTCTCTCTAGTTACGGGGTATTACAATATCTCCCCCTTGGGAACATTTTTCCTCGAATGAGCTTACTCTTAGTAGACTAAGGGTGTAACATTAACAATCAGCTCAAACACCCAACAAGCAATGTAATTACCACATGCTAATCTTATAAATAAAATGACAAGAAAAGGATTAGTACCTTGATTTGGAACTCCTCCGAATTTGAAGAGATGTGGATATCTCTTCTTCATATCCTCCTCGGCTTCCCAAGTAGCTTCTTCAGCAAATTGGTTCCTCCAAAGGACTTTGACTGATGCTACTTCCTTAGTCCTCAACTTGCTAACTTGGCGATCTAGAATCTGAACAGGAATCTCCTCATAAGATAAGTTATCCTTGATCCCAATACCTTCAGTTGGTATGATCAATGAAGGATCTCCCATGCACTTCTTCAACATGGAGACGTGAAATACCGGATGAACCGCTGCTAACTCTTGTGGTAGCTCTAACTCATAAGCTACTTTTCCAATCCTCTTGGATGTTATGTAGGGAAAATTTACCGGGGACTAAGCTTCCTCTTCTTACCAAATCTCATAACGCCCTTCATGGGTGAAACTTTTAAATACACCCAATCATCAACTTCAAACTCTAACTCCCTGCTCCTAACATTAGTGTAGGATTTCTGACGACTCTACGTCGTTTTCAACCTCTCTTGAATCACTTTCACTTTCTCCATAGCTTGATGAACCAAGTCTGGTCCTATCAACCTTGCTTCACCAACTTCAAACCATCCAATAGGAGATCTGCATCTTCTCCCATAAAGAGCTTCATAAGGATCCATTTGGATGCTGGAGTGGTAATTATTGTTGTAAGCAAATTCAATAAGAGGTAGCTGATCATCCCAATTACCCTTAAAATCAATCACGCAAGCCCTCAACGCATCCTCTAAGGTCTGAATAGTGCGATCTGCTTTCCCATCTGTCTGAGGATGAAAGGCAGTACTCAAGTTCACCTTTGAACCCAAGCCTTTCTAGAATGACTTCCAAAACTGTGCAGTAAATTGTGCACCTCTATTTGATATAATCAAAACAGGGACTCCATGAAGTCTTACTACCTCCTGAATATATAGCTTAGCATAATCTTCTGCTGAATAGGTAGTCGTTACCGGCAAAAAATGGGCTGATTTTATCATTCTGTCAACAATCACCCAAATTGAATCATGCTGCCTGCGAGACCTTGGTAAACCTGTGATGAAATCCATATTAATCATCTCCCACTTCCATTCTGAAAGTTCTATATTCTGAGCCATACCGTCTGGCCTTTGGTGCTCTACTTTAACTTGTTGGCAATTTGGGCACTTAGCAACAAATTCTGCAATGCCCTTCTTCATACTATTCCACCAATAGACTTCTCTCAAATTATGATACATCTTTGTGGAACCCGGATGAATGGAATATCTGGAGCTATGAGATTCCTCCATGATCCTCTCTTGGAGTCCATCCACCATTGGTACACACAATCTACCTTGATATCTCAATACGCCATCTCCCCCTTGTTCAAAATCTAATACTTTTTGCTTATGAACATTTGTCTTCAATTCAAGCAAATTAGGATCTTGGTCTTGCTTCTCTTTCACTTCTGACACTAAGGATGATTTAGCCCCATTCATCACCACCATTCCTCCTTCTGTGGAATCCATCAGTCGGACCCCCAAGCATGTAAGTCTATGCACATCTTTCGCTAACTGTCTCTTTTCTTCCTCAACATGGGCGGCACTACCCATAGTCACCCTGCTTAAAGCATCATCAACAACACTAGCCTTACCTAGGTGATAAAGAATACTAATGTCATAATCCTTGAGTAATTCCAACCACCTCCTTTGTCTGAGATTAAGCTCTTTCTGAGTAAACACATACTGAAGGCTCTTGTGATCGGTGAACACATCCACATGAACACCATAAAGATAATGGCGCCATATTTTCAAAGCAAAAACTACAATAGCCAACTCTAAGTCATGGGTTGTGTAGTTCTTCTCATGAACCTTCAACTGTGTGGAGGCATAAGCTATAACCTTGCCATTTTGCATTAACACACAACCCAAACCAACTCTAGAAGCATCACAATAGACAACACAGCCCTGCGTACCTTCTGGTAATGTCAAAACTGGGGCAGTTGTCAACCTCTTTTTCAATTCCTGAAAACTTTTCTCACAAGCTTCAGACCATTGAAACTTCACTATTTTCTGAGTTAACTTGGTCAAAGGAGACGAAATTGATGAGAACCCCTCTACGAGCCTTCTATAATATCCAACCAAACCCAAGAAACTCCTAATATCAGTTGGAGATGTGGGTCTAGGCCAATTCTGCATTGCCTCAATTTTTTGAGTATCAACTTTAATTCCTTCTCCTGACACAATGTGGCCTAAGAATGCCACAGACTCAAGCCAAAACTCACACTTAGAGAACTTATCATACAACTCTCTATCTTATAAAGTCTGGAGAACTATTCTGAGATGACTAGCATGATCTTCTTCATTCCTTGAATAGATTAGTATGTCCTCAATGAAGACGACAACAAACATATCTAAATAAGGTTTGAAAACTCTATTCATAAGGTCCATGAATGTTGCAGGCGCATTGGCCAAACCAAAGGACATGACCAAAAACTCATAATGACCATAACGGGTTCTGAAAGCTGTCTTTGGAATATCACATTCCCTTACTCTTAATTAATGGTAGCCAGATCTGAGATCTATCTTAGAGAACAGGTGGCACCCTGAAGCTGATCGAAAAGATCATCAATTCTCGGAAGAGGATATTTGTTCTTGATGGTAACCTTGTATAACTGACGGTAATCTATACACATCCTAAGGGAACCATCCTTCTTTCTCATAAATAAGATCGGAGCGCCCCAAGGTGAGACACTTGGTCGAATAAAGCTCTTATCAAGGAGATCTTTCAACTATTCTTTAAGCTCTTTCAACTCTGCTGGTGCCATTCTATATGGAGGAATAGATATAGGACGAGTGTCTGGAAGAACATCTATACCGAAGTCTATCTCTCTCTCAGGAGGGACTCTGGGAAGATCCTCTGGAAAGACTTCTGGAAACTCTTTTACTATTGAAACTGACTGAATATGAGGTATCTCAACACTAGAGACATTAACTCGGACTAAGTGATAGACACACCCCTTAGAAACTAACTTCCTTGCCTTAAGGTACAAAATAAAATGACCCTTACGCACTGCTGAACTATTTTTTCACTCTAAGACTGGCTCATTTGGAAACTGAAACTTGACAACTCGAGTTCTACAATTAACTGAGGCATAACAGGCATGAATCCAGTCCATACCAAGAATGACATCAAAATCTACCATGTCTAACTCGATTAAATCAGCCATGGTACTCTTGTGATTGACGGAAATGGGACAATCACGATAGACTCTCCCTGCTAGAATAGACTCACCAACAGGTGTAGAAACACTGAATGATTCACTAAGTTGCTCAGGAATAACTTCAAAATTCATCGCAACATAAGGAGTTACAAAAGACAAACTCTCTCCTGGGTCTAGAACAGTATAAACATTAGAGTTAAAGACTTAGATCATACCAATAACAACATCTGGTGAATCCTCTTGTTCTTGGTGACTGGTGATAGCATAAAGGCGGTATGCTCCTCTGCTAGTACCAGATGTAGCTCCTCTAGGTGCAGCCTTGTATGGTGGAGCAATTGATGAAAAATGGACTCTATTGTCCCCATTACTGTTACCCTATATGTTCTTTGGACACTGTTGCATGAAATGCCCATTCTGGCCACACTTGAAACATCCAGTGGAGCCCTCACGACAAGTACCTGAGTGGTTCCTACCACACTTAGCACAGGCAGGTGGCTTACTACCATCGTGCGCCATACTACACTGGGAATAGGCAGGCTTGGCTCTAAAATTCTGACTATTGTACTCAGTTTTGTTCTTAGGTGCAGCTGCACTAGCAGATGATAGAGCAGGTCCCTTCTGTTTCTGTTTGAAAAATGAATGGTTGGCCTTACTCTTCTGCTGCCCAGACTCATTCCCTGTCTTTGCTCTCTTATTCTTAAACTGCTCTCTATCCCTCAACTTCTCTTCCTTAACCTGTTGCACATAGACCATCAACCTTGAGATATCCATGTCACCTATCAACATTGCATCACTGCCCTCTTTGCTTGATAGACAGGACAACCCAACAACATATAGACTCATTCTACTCCTCATATCCGCAAACATTTCTGGAGCATAACGGGATAGTTGGGTGAACTTTAACCCATACTCATGAACGCTTAAAGAATCCTGTTTAAGTGTGAGTAACTCTCGTACCTTAGCCTCTTTCAGTTCTCGGGGAAAGAAATGCCCCAAGAAGGCCTCCTCAAAACAAGTTCAACTCGCAGGTGGTGTATCCTCAGCTCGGTTCTTCTTCCATTGATCAAACCAAATCCTAGCGACACCCTTCATTTGGTATGCAACTGATTCCACCCTCTCAATAACAACAACATGCATGACATCAAATACCTTTTGCAGCTCCTCAATAAAGTTCTTTGGATCCTCAGTAGTGCTTGAACCAGTGAAACTTGGAGGGTTCATCGTCAAGAACTCATTAATCCTTGAAGTGTCAGCCTCTTCTTGTGAGCTCCTATTTGTTGCCCAACCTGATTAGTCACAGCTTGACTTAGCATCCTAATTGCTTCCCTGAACTCAGCATTGGTAACTTTTCCTTGAGGTTGCACTTCAGGTGCATTGGGTACCCCTTGCTCCTCAACATTACGCCTAGCAGGACGACCTCTGACAGCTCTTCATGAATGCATGATTATCTGAAAACACGTGCAAGCACGAATTAAAAGGAAACTTTTTAGAGATCAAACTCTAACGCATGAAATGAGTGTGAAGGAAATGAGAAATTTTCCTATGTGTTGCAGCCACCTAATTATAGATGTGGCGTGCTTCACACCGATAACTAGGACTCTATAGACACGACTTCATAAACTCCCTAAGACTCTTGAACTCTGTGCTCTGACACCAAGTTTTTCACTCCCCGAGCCTACACCGTAAGAGTGGCCGGCAATCGAGAACCATTGCTGGCCCCAAATGAAGCCTTGGCCTGGCGTACTTACTCAGCGGAAGACTTAACTCATAGAGAAAAATACTTTTAAAGTAAACTGAACTGCTCTATAAACACTTAGAATGTATCAAGATAACATTCACTGGCCAAAAATGGCAACTCAAACATAAGCGAATAACAAGATAATGACAAATGAACTAACATCTGACTGACTGTCTATGAAGCCTCTAAAACAACTGAGATGGATGTCGAGATAAGCCCCGCAACATCCTAATGAACTGATAATAATACCGAAAGCAATAAAAGGGATCCTCCAGAAATCAAGGATGACACGCCCCGAGACTACCCCCAAGACGTGGACACGGGACCTAGGACAATAAGTGATCCCAAGCTAACCCTGCTGGCATGATCATGAGCATACAAAAGATAATAAACTGATGCGGAAGCTAGAATCATAAATAAATCTAAAATGATGGGGAATACCCATATACTAAATCTCAAATGAATGAAAACTGATGAGTTTAATACAAAAAAAATATTAACTCAATAAGCTGTATCTAACTATGTCTGAAATAAGCCTCTAAACAGACTAGAAATGTTGGGACATGCCCCAACTAGATCTAGCAAAACTGAAACTACATACTAAAAGCGATAAAGATAAACATGTCACTAGTCCTCGAAGAATGAGGACTCACCACTGATGCTGGTGAACTGAAGACCGGGAACTGATCTAAGCATGATCTGGATGCTGAGAACCTGAACCTACATCACGAGAAGATGTAGCGCAGAGTATGCGTCAGTACTTGAAAGGTACTAAGCATGCAGTATAGAATACAATTGAAATAACATATAACTGAACAAAGCAAATAATCAATGATATAATCTAAACATGATATAGATGTTGAATGCTGAGATAACTGAATGCAGTGACCAATTTATACATGCTGAAATTGAATACTGAATATACTGATAAATGGTCAATGCAATAGGATCTGACTGAATTGTGGGAGCTACTAATAACCGATAATAAACCACATGATCTAAATGTGGAGTCCGATGTATACGCCCCATCGAGAGGACCCAATATACCCTGCTAGAGGTATAGAGGCATGCTGGCGTGATCACTGAAATGATGCCCACAGTGGGGACTTACAACCTATGTGGCTAGTAGTTCTGGGACTATTTGGGTACGCTAAACCCTAGTACAACTCGGTATTATGCTACTCCCAATGAATTAAGTAATTAACACATTATGACTGGATTTCTGTAAGTTGCTGGATAACTCGAACTGAACATGCAAACTGAGAATGCAACAATTAAATTGATATTGATGCATTAATAACTGAGGCATGTATAATTGAATAACTGAAATATCTGACCTAGAATGTGTAATTCAAGAACTAAAGAAATACATAGCTAGGGTTCTGGAATTCATGCAATAAACTGAATATTAACATACTAATCTGATTTGGATCATTCTAA